>JAMAGZ010000161.1:0-49123 GCA_023626575.1 Penicillium sp. PF1803
GAGATACTCTTGGAATCCGCAGTTGGAACTAGGCAAGTATAACCCGTGAACGTTCTAACTCGCAGTGACCGGTCGGCACCGCGTAACAGCTAGTCCCTATTCGTGATATAGGGCTAGTACCCTTACCCCTATTACTAAGGCCTATAGCTAGCGCGAGACCGCTACTCTTAACGCCGCTAGTAAGTAGCTCGCTAGAGGACTCCTTACTCGATGATAATAATTCCCTCGGTGTACCCCACGAGCTAATAGAGGAGGAGAGTAAGGTAGCCGGCGGTTAGTTAATACTATATAGAGCCGGGATATAGTAATATCTCCCTCTATACCTCGATAGCTCCGTAACCTTCTCTACCTCACGCCGTCGTGCCTCGCACTCCGTGCTCTACATAGCGTGTGTACCCTCGTAATTAGTATACTTATTCTCTTATATATCCTTCAAAGGGCAATCCCGAGACTAATAGCCCTCCGTATAATACACGCACTTAACAGCGTTAGTATAGGTAGTTCCTATATAACTATACTATTGATAGTTAAAGCACTACCGCACACGAGCCGCCCTATCGTATAGCACAGCCGTTAGACTGTCGCAATCCTAAAGAACCCCCTTATCGATTACTGTGTTAGCTAGCACTAGAGAAGTGAACTCGACGATAAGTAAGCCCGACTTCCTACTTAGTATACGCAGCTAGCTAACCTTCGTAATATCTGCCTCCTTACCCTAGTTATGGTTATTCGCAGCGAGGAGATCCTTCACGATCTTCTCCTATGGCAGTGTCTCCGAGGCCTTATTAACACCGAGCGAGCGCACGTTGACATCGTGCACGATGATCCCCCACGTGGGCATGTGCACGACGCCAGAGACATTAGGGGTTGGATGGATCGCGGTCGCCTGTGGTAGTCCCTTAATAAGTCCGTTCAATCCGAGTGCCATCCACTTTGATGGCTATGTTACCCTTCCCTAATGGCAGACCCCCAGGCCAAAAGGTCTGCTGCTATTAACATCTCTGGAGTTTGCACCTTAAGCTAGCCGCAAGGGCAATAGTATTATGGGCGATACCGCGCTAGGAGGTTCCTGGGGACCTGAGTACGAGTTAGGCATAATACTCTCCCTCTCTAAGCCAACCGACATGCGTATCCGTCCTCTCGAGCCACTATAGGGTCTCCGTAGGCCTTTCTAGGATAGGAATGTCGGC
Source organism: Penicillium sp. PF1803 (assembly GCA_023626575.1). Classification (NCBI taxonomy): domain Eukaryota; kingdom Fungi; phylum Ascomycota; class Eurotiomycetes; order Eurotiales; family Aspergillaceae; genus Penicillium; species Penicillium sp. PF1803. The sequence goes on from JAMAGZ010000161.1 coordinate 1,191, forward strand.
GATACCACAAAACTACAGTCTAAGTACGAGTTAGAAGCAGATACCGGCGATACCACGCAGTATAGCCTAGGTACGAGCTAGGAATATTCTTCCCCTAGAACCCTCTGGTCACTACTATAGCGCTACGGCCCGCTATCTCTAGAAGGAGACAGTTTCCCGTTACTACTCGCGGTCTCCCACGAGTAGCCGACTATGTCTTGCAGGGACCATCAGGAGCAGCATCTAGCCAGCATGCTATTTATATAGGGTCTTATTAACGGCACGACAAGAACGTTCACGGCACGACATACTAAGCCACTTTTGGGTTAGTGCCGACCCACCACCAAAAGGTACACTCAACTTCTACATAAATATGCCAAGCTATTTATGTATATATATCTCCATACATAAGAAATTAGCAATGTTCTATATGATATCACCTCGACCTTAGTAATATGCCTATGTAAGGGTCAGTAAATATCACATCCCTTACTACCACAATAATCACCACTCTATAGTAACGCCCTTTCCTCCCTCTCTATATACCCCTTACCTTATATACTATACCTATCTCTTTAGTAACGCCTATTATTTACTACCTACCTAAATGCCCTCCACTAGCAGCAGCAGTAGCACTGCTATATCTTCATAGCCCCCCCTTAGGGGCCCTAAGGCTATTAAATCCTCACTATCCTTCGTTTTAGGCCCTCATAGCTATTCGAATAGCATCAAACCGCGAAGATTTCACTTGAATCTAACCCTCTCTAATCAATATAGCCCTCCTTCCACCCCTAGCCGAAGCCCTACCAGCTAGAGCCCTCCTCCCACCCCTAATCGGACTAATCCCGGTTTAAACTAGTAAGGAGGCTCGCTTTAAGCTTAATCAGTTCGCTGCTTTCTAGGGATACACTATCACCGTGAGCCATTCGAATGCCTAATCGGTTCACCTACACTGCGATCGCAGCGGCCTACCCCTAAAGCTAAAAGATCCTCTAGTTAGTAAGCCTACTAAGCGATCGCGCGCCTCTCGCCGATACGGTTACCACTTCGCTGCCTACCTAGTGAAGGTTAATAGGGGATAGTTTTTTACTATAACGGAGGGCACTTATAGCGGTTATATCGCTTCCGAACCGGCTACGCACCTAATACACTGTCGTAATTAGTTAGAAGGGCTCTAAGCGTAGGTGATAAACCTATTTATGCTACATCGTACTACTATAGAGGTTATCTATATTTTACGTAAGGAGGGGGCTTAGAGCGAACGAGTCGATAATAAGTCTTACGCCGACCTAGTTAATCCCTATAAGGCGCGGATTCGCCTTAATACATAAGACCTTCGTAACCTTTGCTACCGCGCGCGAAAGCGGTTTCTTAAGGGCTACTCACCTATAGCGGCTCTTCTTTTAGGGTTAGATAGTTAGAGGATTCGCCGTAAAGAAGCTAAGGGGCTTCCCCGACGGCTTTAGTATATCTTCTGCGTATCTCTCTCTAGCCTCGATCTCCTTACTTAGTATCCTTCTCTACTATAGATTAACGCTATATATAAGACTAACCGTTTTAAGATACTTATAGTTAATATCGTCAGTAGGGCTATTAATAGTGGTATATTTTATATTAGCTATACGTTTATGTCAGATAAGAAGGAGGATTTATACCGCTAGGTATTAGGGGAACTCCGTGAAATCCTATATTCCCGTTCGATACCCCTTCCTACTACTATTTTTTCTAATAACGCGGATAGCCTACTAGCTATATTAGCTATAGAGCTTCCTAAGACGAGAGCTTTACTATATATTTAGTATATCTAGAAGAATATTAAGAAGAGATTAAGGCTAATGATTATATAGTATCTCCTTATCTATCTTAAGATAGAAGGAGATATTAGGAAGGAAGTTAACGCGAAATAGAAGGCTGTAAAGTAGCTTTTTAATTAAGTCATCTTCGCTCCTATAATAGCTATGATAGAGACTACGTGGGAGAGTTTTAGAGAGGAATTTAAACACGAGGTTTTCGTAGAGGTAATTCGCTATATCACTAATTAATAGATATAGGATAGAATATAGTAGCGTTTCCTTCGCTGCTACACTAACTAAGCCCTTCACTTCGCCGAAACCTCTTCCTTACGGGTAGAAGGGGCCTATACCTATATTAAGCGATTTACTAGGGTTTTAATTAGGGATTTACTAAGTATTATATTAGCGATTTAAACTAGTGTATCTACTCGCTATATTATAATTAACTAAGCTATTAGAGAGGATCGTTAGAAGCTTCTAGATAACCTACTTAGGCCCTTATTTCGGTTAGTATTAGGTTAGGTAGCTCCGTATGCTTTATAGCTAGTTACACGGTAACTAGCTATATACTAAAAGGGGGAGACTAAGTTAGTAGATTACACTTACTACTATCGTTAGGCACTTAGATTACTATATATCCACGAGATTCTAGCGGTAGTTAAAGCTAACGCGCCTCTCGCGAGGAGTTAGTTCTATCGGTAATAGTGGCTATTAACATCTTAAAAAGATGATTACTAGCCACTTTACCTAGAGGAAGTGCTTCGGATTAATAACCCTATTAATGCTACTACTACTAGGCGCCCTCGCGGAGGAGCTAATTATGCTCGAAAGGACCCTAATATAGTAGCTATAAAGGAGGCTACTAATGCCACTCCCCGGTAAGTAGCCCCCCGCAGATCTACCCGGTTATCCCGATCTACTAGGCGGGATCCCTCTATATTTAAGACTATAAGGAAGCGTACGGATCGAATTGCGCGTGCTGCTATAAAGGATTCGGTGAAGAAGGGTGCTGCGAAGGCTACGAAGGAGAAGGGCACTGCGAAGAAGGATCCGGTACAGATAGGTGCAAAGCGTGGGCGAAAGGCGAGGTAAAATCGATAAGTACTATAGTATCCTAGCTTCCGAATTAGGAAATCAACTCTATTCTAAAATCTCTGCGTATTTAAGCGATTTAGGTAGAAGAAAGGATGGTGAAATGAGTAGTGGTGGATAGGAAAATTTGAGGTTATTATAAAGGGCTGGTGGAGGAGGAAAGGGCGTTGCTATAGAGTGGTGATTATTGTGGCAGCAAGGGATGTGATATTTACTGACCCTTGCATAGGCATATTGCTAAGGTCGAGGTGACATCATATGGAACATTGCTAATTTCTTATGTATGGAGATATGTATACATAAATAGCTTGGCATATTTATGTAGAGGTTGAGTGTACCTTTTGGTGGTGGGTCGGCACTAACCCAAAAGTGGCTTAGTATGTCGTGCCGTGAACGTTCTTGTCGTGCCGTTAATAAGACCCTTTATATATAGGCCCCTACTAACCTAGCTCAGTTCCCACCATATACCTACTCTAAAGCTATGTCTGTCTAGGTTGATAAGTAGCTCGGTCTCGGTGTAGGCCTTACCCTTAACACATCCGGCAGCCGCTATCCTATCAGTCTTAATAACTTCCCTTACTCTAGAGGGCACTTAGGTTTCGCTCTAGCCCTCGCTAAGACAGGCACGGGCCCTGCCTTAGTCCCACGGCTAGCTAAGCTCGAGGGTGCCCTATCACTCTACCAGAACGGCTTCGTGTCGGGTGGTTTTCTTATCCCAGTATCCCTCTTGCAATCAATTTAACTCTTTCTAGAGCCCCTAGGCCCCCTTCTAGTTAATTCTATCAGGGTTTTTCGTAATGCCTCAACGAGTCTTTCAACAAGCTGCTCCACATTCGTGGAGGGGTATTTTTTATCTAATCAAATCGCATAATTCGCTATAGGTGGATACGACACACGGGCGCGGGCGCGTCGCGTTAGTCAATAAAGGATTCGCCCTAACCCCTTTCTTTTCCCCCTACGGTCGGGGCAGCGCAGCGGCAGGAGCGCAGAAAGAGAAGGGAGCGAAGATGAAAAGGGAGCGAAGATTCCCTCTCTTTAAAGAAGAACTCTAGGTAGAATAGAAAAGGGTAAGGGCGTCTAACTTAATCTACTAACGAATCACTCACGCTTTGCTAATAGGGGAGCGCCGAATCGCCGCCGAAATGAACATTAAGATAAGTCTATCGGAGTGCTATTTAGATAATTAAGGGGTACTCTATTTTAGGTAACGGGTCTAGATTCCTAATAACGAGGTTCTACGTACGGGGATTATATAGAAGATCTACGATTCACACGTCACGGTATATCCTAGGCGAGACGCTACCTATTTAATACTATCTCGACGGTTCTTCTAGTTAGGAGCGGCGAAAGACGTACGACGTTTCCTCCGGAACTATATAGTTTATAGACGAAGCTCTATATAGCGAGACACGAAACACGGGTTATTAAAACCACTACTAATCCCCTAGCGAATCTAGGCCGAAATATTAGTAGACTTTATCACTGAGTTACCACCCTCTAGACCTATAGGAGTAACGAACTATATAGTAATAATAGACCGGTTAACGAAGGGCGTGATTCTAATCGGAATAAAGAATATAATAGTAAAAGATATAGCAGAGGCGTTCCTTATATACTTCTATATATATTATAAGGTATTACTAGCGATTATAAGCGACTATGGCCCCTAATTCGTGAGCTCTTTCTAGGAAATAGTATACGAAAGGCTATCGATTCGACGCTAATTATCTACTACTTTTCACCCCTAGACCGATAGCGTAATAGAGTGTGCTAATTAAGAGATCGAACGAATCCTACGCGTGTTCACGACGTATATATAGGATAACTAGAAGGATCTACTACTAATAGTTACTGTGGTAATTAATAATCGTGATTCTGCTTTAACTAGAATCTCGCTATTCTTCTTCACCTACGGCTACTATATTAACCCGATTAGCATTAACGAAGTAGGGTAGCTAGAAGACGCCCTAACCCTACCGCGAAAGGCAGGCGAAACGTTCGTGAATCGCCTACGAGAAGCCACTAATTAGGCCTAGGCCGCTATCGCTTCGGCATAGGCCCTTTAAGAAGAATAAGCGAACCGACGTTAATAGGCCGCGCCTATCTATAAAAAGGATAACTAGGTTTAGCTAAACCTTCAGAACGTACGCACATAACGACTATTAAAGAAGTTAGATTAGCTATATACTTAGTACCGAGTGGTAGACGTTCCGTCACCGTTCACCGTCCGACTTAATATACCTACTAGTATATACCTAGTGTTCTATATCGAGTTAGTTCGCCTAGCAGTAACGGACCCGTTCCTATCTTAGCTAGTAGACGATTCGCAGCCACCACCACTACTAGTTAATAGAGAGGAGGAATACGATATAGAGTAAATCCTAGCCGTACGACGGAGGAAGATTAGGCGAGGATATCGTGACGAAGCGTTAGTGAAATGGAGAGGATAGGCAGAACAGACGTGGCAAACATTAGACTCAGTGCAGGATTATAGCGCCTTAGATGCCTTTGAAGAGCAGTACGGCCCCGTTTCGGATGTGATTCGCCAGCAAATCGGCACCGAAACCTATGTCGTCGCACCCCTAGCGAGCTTGACTAGGAGGGGGGTATTGTCACGGGCCAGTGCCCGATGTTGGTCACGTGTATCACGGGACCTTGGTATGTTGACGTGGGGAACGCGCGGGATTAACTTCCCCTCCTTAAGCTTTTTGTAAACAGCATGTTGGCCTAGTTAGATTGAATCAAGTCTTGCTTCAGCCCTTCACAGTATGCGTCGTTCAGGAGTGTGCGCTTATCTTTCTTGATACGTGGCCTTTAGGGACTAGGATTGATCAGCTCAAAATTCTCGCATAAGGGCTTGGTTTGCTGACACCTCAAGGTGGTCAAGTCTAGCGAATTATATTTAGTCTGCATTTCTGCCTTAGACCTACCAGCCGGGAGAAAATGGGCAGTGATATTCTGCGATGTCTGAAGTTCAAAGTTCGTGCCACTAATAGATGTCGTACTGGCTATACGGAGTATAAGCCTACAATACCGACCGGTAGTTTTCTAGCGAAAGATAATCCTAAGCTACACGTTATAGGGAGAACAATGAAAGGGTTTGCCGGAAACGCAGACGACCTACATGTCAGATTGTGCACGAATGGGGCCTTCCCATTGAGCAAGCCACTCGGATCCTACAACCGCTCGGCTCTGTCTAAGCCTCAAGAACTGGGGGCTGGTTTAATATTTCTTTCGTTTTGGCTGATGTTTAGAAATTCCATCATAGCGTCCTGCCAGTTCCTCGAATTCGCCGAAAGCGTTCCTTCCTTATTGGAGCCCTACTTACGCCCTTCAAGACAAGTCGATCCTAGAAAATGGCCCGAAGGAATGATCTCAAACATGATATAATCGAACTGATGCCGATTCGCAATCGTTTTGAAGTCTCGGATCCCCTGCTCGAGAATGAGGATGATCCAGGGATGAAATCTGACCGATCTTCACAGAATGAAGAGCCACAGAACAAGAGAAGGGGAACTATCTTCCAAATTCGCGAGAGCCAGTTCGAAGGCTGGAAGTTCACCATCTTCTTGTCCTTTATCACAAGTCTAGTGGTTCTATTTTTCAATGCGGGGTTTCTGCTCTATTGCGTCAAAAATCCCGAGAACGAATCGCACCAGATCAGCTCAGCTCTGTACGTAGAAGACTGCGACAAAGTGCACCGTTTGGGCATTGGATTCCACTTGTTGATCAACGTCTTGAGCACGGCTCTACTTAGTGCGAGCAACTTCGGAATGGTATGCAGAGAACCGCTCAACTTCTTTCTTTTCGCAACGAACCGACTAATCAGACCGTGAAGCAATGCCTAGCTGCTCCGACCCGACAAATTATTGACCAAGCACATAAAAAGAACCAGTGGGTAGATGTTGGCGTACCCAGTACTCACAACTTGTTTAAAATATCTGGGATTCACCGATGCTTATGGTTATTCCTGGCTATCTCGTCACTGCCTTTTCATCTCCTGTACAGCCCCATAAGTAGGACCCTTGGATTTGAGTGATCGCTGAATTGAAACCATAAGTACAACTCAGCCATCTATTCTACAACGGCATTCACTGCCTACGATATTTTCGCCGGCCCTGATTCTCTTGGGCAGAAAAGCTTCTCAAGCCTGAATTTCACGTATCCCGATTTTTGGCAAGACAACCAAAGCCACAACTCTTCTTTCCAACAACTCTATGATGCTGCAAGAAACGGGAGCTTGCATCGACTGGAGAATCTTGAATGTATCGGCGCTTTTGCAAAGACATTCCAAGGAAGCTACAATAGATTGCTACTTGTGACCAATGATATTTATGGCAACGATAGCTACATCTTTGTTAACTCCAATAAGCCTTTCACCCCTGATTGGATGTCCACTTCAGTTTCAGCCCCATACTATTGGATGTGCCAGGTAGACTTCGACGCCTTGAAGAACGTCTGCAAGCGCGCCATGTCCTCCAGTATTAGGGCACAAGCATCCAGCAGTCATTGGGCCATGCATGCCGGGGCTGGCAAACGCACGGTCAATTTCCAAGTCGAATACTGCATGGCAGAGAAACATGCCCATTATTGCAAGCTGCAGTATTCCTTCTCACTCACCATGCTGGTGATCGGCTTTAATCTGGTCAAGAGCTGTATTCTGTTGTATATGTGGCTAGGAATACCGGACGCTCCCATCCTGACTATCGGCGATGCAATTGCCTCCTTTTTGCGTCACCCCGATCCCAGTTCACAAAATGGATGTTTTTTGACCGGTCGCGAAGTCAAATCAATGAGACAGTCCCTCTCCAACAATCTTATCAGGGAGCCCTTACACCAACCGCGACCCTTCAAAGATCGTCGGAAGTCATGGTATTCGGCCGCCTCGGGTCGCCGATGGGTATTGACAATCTGCATCTGGATACTTGCAATCGTTGTTTGTCTCGCACTGCTGGTCTACGGAATGAATGCAGTCGGCAGGGACTCGGGGGGATCAAGTGTCTGGGCGTTACCACTTGGTTCTACCAGTCCACAAACCATTATTTATAGCAATAATTGGCCAACCACGTTGGTACCAAATGTGATAGTCGCCAACTCGCCTCAACTCATCTTCTCCTTCCTCTACGTTACCTTCAATGGTACACTCGCAGCGATGACTCTTGCTGCCGAGTGGAGTGGCTACGCCAATCAGCGTAAGGGACTTCGCGTCTCGCATCACCCACGGCGCTCCCAACGCACCAACTACTTTCTCTCTATCCCTTATCGCTATTCGATTCCCCTGCTAGTTTTTTCTATTGTGCTGCATTGGCTCATATCACAGAGCTTGTATATGGTTGGCGTTGAGGCATATGACTCAAACCAGCAGCGAGAACCTAAGTCTGACTATACTGGCTGCACCTGGTCACCCGTGGGTATTGTCAGTTCAGTCTCTGCTGGAGTGGTGATGTTTGCAGGCCTTCTGGGATTGGCCTACCGGCGATTTGAATCCGCCATGCCCGTGGCATCGAGCTGCAGTCTTGCGATTGCTGCAGCGTGCCATCCGACCTTTGATCCTAATCTAGATGGAGAGGTTAATGGCAGATATGATTGCGAAGACAGAGGGCTGGAGAGAGAGAACGAGGATATGTCACTTTTGCCTGTTCAGTGGGGAGCTTTGTCTGTCAGTGGTTCGATCGGCCATTGCAGCTTCACCAGCCGCGCGGTCGAAGTACCTCAAACTGGAGTAGTATACCAGTAGTGTAGTGTACTCGTATAGTAGATTGCTAAGTGCTCCTCCCAAAAACTCCCAGTTTGCAGGATCGCCTCTTCCTTCCCGCTCTCTATCACCTTTTATCCAACCACGAGGATTGATGGTGTTGTAGTGTCTATGATTCGTCCGGCATCTAGATAGCTAACTCTTATGTAGGTCCTCTCCTGATTTAGTCTACAGTCTACATAATATCAACACATTATGCCCTTCACCTACACTCCCGTGATCTTACTATTTTTAAAATTTTAATTGACATAGGTAGTGAGGCATGATTCATGAAATGGTATGATAATGGGAGGGGTGTGAAACTAATGCCTGTTCTTCTGACCAGAAATCGGCTTGATCAGCTGTCTGACTAGTTATGGTAGTCCACCTCAGACGTGCTCAGTCCCACTCAGTCGGCGAGAGTCTGAGCATGAAAACGGAAAGGGAAAGCCAAGTCGTGGCATAGGAAATTTGGTACGTAGGGATCCTGAAGAACTTATCTAATTTCTCGTTCTCCCTATGGTTGCTGACGTTATGAGCGACTAGACCCGTGGTCTTCGTTCAAAGGGACAAAACTCGTAATTTAATTTTTGCAATGATAAACATGCTTTGAAAGTCTGCTACTCCGTGCTGCCCCTTATTGTCGTGGGCACCACCTGATATGAATCGCTTCTGGCCGTTCTATATGCAATGTAAGAAGAGATCGACTGTTTTGCAATATACCCAGGGCCTCCATCTGAACTTCTTCAAGACTCACTCCTGGCCTTGGTACAATCTGCACCGAAGCCTGGCGCAGCAAAGTGACAAGAACGGCAAATATCTCAAGTTGAGAGAATTTCCTTCCTGGGCATGCTCGCGGACCTTCGGCCCATGCGAAAAGATGGTCGACTTTATCACTGTCAATATTCTCATTACTCAACCATCGGTCTGGCTTCCACGAAAGAGCATCCGAACCCCAGTAATCTGGATGTGTGTGTAATGCTGGCGTATGTATATTGACCATAGTATTTGCCGGGATCGAAATCGCTGATCCGTCAGAGCTTGTGATAGTCTGGTCTTGGTCTGGGGATGCCCTTCGGAGAAAATTCACGACGGGGCCGTAGAGTCGGAGTGTTTCGTACTGGAGGTTCAGTCAGTCCGTTTCTTGAATTGAGGGTGACTGGAAATATGTTACCATGATTGCCTTTACCCGAGTCAACCGGTTGATTATATCTCTGTATGCAATCTCAACATCCGATGGCATATTGGAAAATATTTCGTCGATCTCTTGCATGGCCCAGGTCTGCCAGTCGGGGAAAATAGCCAGAAGGTAGATAATGTAGACCAGCGTATTGGCGGTGGTCTCATGGCCGGCAAACATGAAAAGAAACAGATTGCTCTCTATCTCCTCATCGGATAGCATTTGTGCATCATACGAGATTAGCATAGAAGAAAGAAGATCTTTCTTTGATGACGGGTTGCGTCTTCGATAATTCACCAAGCTTCTCATGAATGACTTGATGCTTTGATAGCTTGCATAAAATGAGGCAAGGGACTTTTTCCCGCCTTTGTGAATGTCGGGAATCCTCGTTATCATATTGAAAAAAACTTCCAGGTTTACCTTTGTGGCATTGGTAATTGGACTGCCCATGTCTGTGCTGTCATTGTCGTTGTCCATCCCAAGACATGCTTTGAGAAGAACTGCAAAGCTTAGTCGTATCATATTAGGATGGGTGCTAGAGATTAAGTCCTGGGACATGAAGTATCTCAAAGCTTCGCATGCCTCAGAACACGATGTCTTCCACACTGCTTCGTGTATTGTCTCCGAGAATGCTGCGGCGGTACATCGGCTATGACGGCCCCAATCGGCTCCATCGACCTGTAGAAATATATTTATTAGTAAGCTTCCAAGGACGAGAAATGAAGGGATGAGTTTTATTCAAAGAGTCGGTTGTGAAGATATCATACTGTAGCCAAGCTTTTCCCAAATATTTCAAGCCTTCCTGGCAAACTCGTTAGCACCATGAGATAGCCGACAAGGTTCAAATTCGACCTACTTGTCAAGTCAAGGGGCTTAGGAAAGTCCTTCTTTCGCCTAAGTATCTGTTTGGCGGCGCTTGGATCGGCAATGAATAGTTCGCAGCGGGCTGGAGTGACGATTGCAAACACATCGCCATAGTCCTTGAAGATGGTATGTTTTTCCAAAAATGGCCAATTTGGCCGTAAAATTCGAAGAAAAGGGAAGATCTTCCGCCAAGGAATAAGTAATTTAGCTTTGAATAGAGTCTGAAAGCGCCTCCATATTCGTCTATGGCGTGGTATAGGACAGACGATCACTTGGACTTTTAGTCGTTGAGCAATGGTCCAGTTGCGAAAAAGAGGAAGCCCCAGGGTGCCAAGCCCCCAGGCAGCAACGATTAGTACCAGTAAAGATATGAACATTGCTGCAGATGAGGGGAAATTGAGAAAATGAGAAAATTACTCTGACTGCCAGCGGCAATGATAAATAAAGAGGGGGCTGTAGAGACAGGGCTACTGTCAACATCGTACAAGATCCATCGAGTTTCGGGCCGACTGGACCCACCTTAGCCAAGCCAGATTTCCAATTCTCAAACTCCAAAGGCTTGAAAGTGGGGCTCGCGTTCGTATTCGTGATTTTATCTGCATCTGGATCTGCCTGCCGACATCATCCATCTTACTTATGGCTTGGTCCCCGTCCGTAATCTCGAATATTGCCCCCTAGGCTGAATTTTCGTGCATCTCACACGAGTACGAACACTAGGTGCACAGCCATACTCTATCTCCGAAACGATTACCATGAGATATGGCCACGCGCCGCTCCCATCAAAAATCACGTCATGGATGCAGCAATTGCAAGCGAAGAAGAGTGAAAGTATGCAATCATGTGCCTTGAATGGACAGAAAACAATACAATTGCATTGTGCATGCTAATGATTCTGTCAGTGCGACGAGAAACGGCCATATTGCCAAAACTGCACTCAGCGTAATGATACATGCGTCTACATCACGCCAGTGCCTTTCGTTTTCGCGGGTAAACCGGAGAGGTCGGCGAAATCATCAACAAGAACTCCGAGCAGTGCAAGATCCCCAACCGAGGCAAGCAGCTCCATCAACAGCTATACTTCCGCCTCGGGGGCGACAAAGGGGGCAACCTCGCTGAATTTAGAGCACATGGAATTGGAGCTCCAGTGGATCTTGCATACACATAAGATTTTTGCAAGGAATGAGGAAACAAGGAAAGTGTGGGAAATACCAGTGCTTCAAGAGGCACTTCATACTCCGTTCTTGATGCATGGAATTCTGGCCATCTCCGCCTTGCACTTGGCTCATCTTCGCCAGAATGAGCGCCAAACAGAGTGGCTCAATATTGCGATCGCGCATAAGAGCACAGCGCTGGCTACCTTTTCAGAACATCTTCATAAAATCGACGAGTTTAATGCAAGAGCAATGACGAGTTTTGCCGGGATCGCAGTCGTTTTCAGCTTTGCGAGTGCACTTTATTGCTCCGACTCCGATGACGGACCTAGCCTGAATGCCTTGATTGATATCTTAATACTGGCTCGCGGAGTTCAGACAGTTGGGAGCCAAGCAATGGAGTTCCTTCGACACAGCAATTTTGCGCCTCTGTACAACATTGATGACCCCGGGGTGACCATCCCCGATGATGTTCTTTCGGCTCTCGATTATCTTGATGATCTAAACGCTCAGTATGGTCAGCAATCAGGAACCATGATGCGAAATCCTACGAGCGTTCGATTCAGACGATGAGAGAACTGGCTCCTTTTACCTTTGCAGAGCCGACGTCACTCACAGTAGTGGGCGGGTGGGCTATTCGAGCTTCTCCAGAGTTTTTGGAAGGGCTCAAAAGCCGTGAATCATTTGCTTTGGTGGTACTTGCGCACTTTTGTGTATTTCTGCATATAACTCGAGAGAACTGGTGCATTGGACCATGGGGCCGCCTTATTCTAGGCGAAATAGTGCAAATCTTGGATTCCGATTGGCAACGTCATATAAAATGGGCCGTGGTGCAAGTTTTGAGATAATGATTTATGTGACCAGCGATGAGCTTCCAATTTGATTGATTATGTATTCGGCGAAAAATTCAGATGCATAGTTGTTTAACAATAATATAACATAAAATCATCATAACCTCCCCCACATAGCAACTTTTCATGCAATTGCCTTCTTTCAAACTTCTCCCGACCGACCCATCTCAAGCGCTGAGGCTGGAACAAACTCACGTGTCCAAATAACCTTCTCAGAGTACTTCTGACCGCGACCAATAAAGCAGTTGATCTCGCTGGGGTGCTCGTACTGAAGCACAAGGACAGTAATGAACATAAGAAGCGCATCAAAGACATAGATGAAAGCCTCGTGCTTCATCAGATATCCATCGTAGCCTTGCAGGTATTCCACCACACGAATCACGGAGCGAATAAGAATCAGAATGCTGGCTGTGTAAAGAGCGATCATGTGGCGATTCCAGAGACCCTTCAACTCGATCGAGCGGGTAGTCGGGGCCTTGGCGATGCGAGATTGGAAGACAATGGCACTGATAGTGAAAAGACCAAAGAAGATGATTTGCACGAAGAGACCGCCGATAATGATATGTTCCCCAGTAGATGGATTCGAGCCTTGGACCATGAGCCCAGCACCTTGAATTCAGTTACTTTGGATGTTTCCACAAAAATCTCTGGCTGCTGCAATATAAGTTGGACATACCTGAGGCCTGCATCAGGAAAGATAGCACATCACCAGCGACGAATGTCTTGGTAAGCCACCCAACCCTAATGATGGAGAGCTTCTCCGCTTCAAGCATATAAATAATGCGTCCGAGGGTCATGTAGATACTCGCAGCAAGGAAAGCCGGCGCAATCAAAATCAAGGCGCTTTGAATGATATAAGGACCCTTTGTGAAGTTCGGTGCCTCAAAGGATGCAAGTAAACGTCCAATGTAACCAATAGTTTCCACTGAAAAGAGAAGGGGTCATCAGCATCATCTCTTGAAGTAAAGACATCATGTTCCGGACTTACGGATTGCGCCGATCAAAAAGGGAATCATGAACCATGTCCTTGTCCGCACGAGCTGATAGAAATGCAAAAGACCGCTCAGCCCGAAGAGGACAATGAAGATGACTGCCGCTGCAGTAGACGGGGTATAGTAGTAGAAAATGAACTCCATTGCTACCATGTTACTTTTTCTTGTGTCACCGGGAGAAAAAATGAGCCAGTCCTGGATGTGCTGTGTGTTGTGAGATTGAAGATTGACAAACAAACCGATCGATCAAGAGTCTTTATATTTCACGATCAAGCGGAAGGCCACCGAGAAAGTCCAAAAATTCTACCAGCCTCCAAATTCTAATCCATAGGCATCTAGATTAGGGGTGCGTATATCCCTGTGCCTTAGGCTTATTTTTCCCTCGTACTCGTTCCGCACTCCGTTGAAGGAAGGCTGGAGTGGGGCGTCGGGTGTTCGCCACTATTTTTGTGACGGTTTGTTCGTGTTCGTGATTTTGTCCCAATTTAGGTTGAACGAAGGGGTTTCCAGGACCAACACTATTTGAAAATTTATCCACGGCCGGGGTCTCCCGACTTTGGCTGGGTCCAATACCAAAGGGGCAAGTTTTATGATCTGCTAATGGATCCTATAGAAGCCACCATGCCCACCTACTATCCAATCAACTATCTCGACAACCAAGGTCTTGAAGTGAACCGAGACAGTAGTCTAATCGATAGTTTCAGACCCTCAGTATTTTTCGTATCTCACACCTTTTCCAGATGTTTTGGAGAAACCCGTTGCCTAGCATGGATATGAAAGCTGCGTTGTTCAATGGTAGCCTTGATAGTTAAATACAGTGAACCTAGAAACCTTCATTGAAAATCGCTTTCACCACAACATCCTTCTTCGCCGTTGTATTTGTTTTTCATCCTCTCATTTCTCTCCTTCAAAGTCATGGCTTACAAACTTTACAACTACAACCCTTCCGGCGGTGCGGCCATTCCTGTTGCTGCCCTTTTCGGGCTGGCAACAGTCATCCATATCGTGCAGATGGTTCGTGCTCGGAGTTGGTTTATGATCCCATTTACAATTGGTGGTGCCTGTAAGTTTTCCTACGATACTTGGGATTGTGCATTTGATTAATTTATTGATTTCTCTATTTCAGTCGAGGCAATCGGCTATTTGTGCAGGTACATAAATTCAACCGAAACGCCAGACTGGCAAACTACGCCCTATATTGGACAGAGCCTCCTTATTCTTCTCGCTCCTGCTCTCTTTGCTGCCTCTATTTACATGATACTCGGACGACTTATCGTGGCTCTGAATGCGAGTTCCAATTCAATCATCCGGCCGTCATGGTTGACGAAAATCTTCGTGATCGGAGACGTTCTTTCCTTTCTCATGCAATGTGGAGGTATGATCTGTGCTTCGCTATCGTGGCGCTATCCTTAGAACAGTAACTGATAATATCGTGAATAGGAGGAGGATACCTTGCCGGTGCAAAGACACAAGAAAGTGTGGACATGGGCGAGAAAATGATCCTCGGCGGCCTCTTCGTCCAAATACTCTTCTTTGGATTCTTTATAATTGTTTCGGTCATCTTCCATCGCCGAATGCTTCCTTCCCCCATGAACTACGTGGGAGGAAGCCAAATCCCCTGGACACGTTGTATGAAGGTCTTGTATATTGTCAGTTGTCTGATCATGATTCGTTCAATCTACCGAGTGATTGAGTACGCGCAGGGAAGTGGTGGCTCTCTGCAAAGTAAGGAAGCATTTATCTATGTCTTTGATGCCGCGTTAATGCTTGCTTGCTGCATTGTTTTCGTTATTCTACACCCTAGTAGATTGCTAGGTGGAGACGGAAAGGGATATCAAAAGCCTGAAGATCTTGAGATGCTGGCCACTCATTATGGGAGGTAACCATCAAAATAATTTGAGTTAGAAAGGTGTGAAATAGAATGTCTGTTTCTCTTTTGGTACATGAACCACATCTGTAGGGCTACAATAATCGAACAAAAAAAGGCTGATTTTCTGGTCACCTTCAACAATGCATCTAGCGCCCATAGCTGATAATCCCACGTGTTTCAAATTTCTGTAGACTCGCCTCGTCACGTTGGGATAATGATACGAATACGAGTTTCGCGTCCTCCAATAATAGCAGTGGGGACCCGACGAGTTTGAGCGTGCTGCGAAGACTGCAGCAACCAGAAACCACTGGTACTGCTAGTGCCTATGAAACACGGTGCCTTAATAGGAAAAAGATACGGATTTGCAAGATATATTCTTCTTCAATGGGCGCTAACCAGGCAGATAGATATAGCTTTTAGATGCTTAAATACTCATATCTCACTCTTTTGATCAACAATTCGCTTCATTGCTCAGCGCAAACACAACTCAAAATGAAGTTTCCCATCCAACCAACGCCAAGAAGCAAGCTGCGGCTAGACATAGGAATATGCTCTCTCCTAGCTCTAGTATTTATCCTCATCATAGCCCGGGTAGCCAACAAAGGCACGCCCTCAACACGAGCTAATACATGGGGAATTGCAGTGGTAAGCCGAATGTCGCACCACATATTGCAAGGATCTAGCTAACACCGCACTCACCCATAGTGCCTGAAATCCGCAGTCTCATTAGCATATCAAATGGTGACAGGGCACGTGGATCGCTTCAAAAAATGGGGAAGCACCAAAGCCAACAAGATTCTTACCATAATCGATGCGGTATTCTGGTTTGCACTATTTATTATCTCTATTATGGGGACTTCGTCGTCACATAGTACGAGCAGTCGGGCTTTGGGTGTTATTGTTATCATACTGGCATTGATTTTATGGTAAGCGACCTTTTCCTCCGCTAGCTAGAAGACTTGAAGCTGATTGATTACTCCTTAGTGCCTTGGATTGCATTCAAAGCTATATTTGCATTCATATACGGAAGCACTACAAGCAATATGGTTTTCTTCCTGAAGAGGGGGCGATGAAGAACTCTGGTTCTGTCTAAATTTATCTCCTGCGGATGTTGGATTGGATCCTTTTACAATTAGACGCCGTTGATTTCCTTGCGTGAAGATTCATGTGTGATAGGTTTGTGGGTTTTTACCCGGCCTATTGGGCATTCTACGATTTTTTTTCTCATGTTTCCTCTTTCTTCCCTTTCTCATGCTCGGGTACTATGTTGCAATGATAATACGTTGTTATTAATTTTCACAATTGAGTTGCATTTTTGACCGGAAATTTAAGCTTCTTGATCCCTATACAAAGCTTCAGCTGGCTATAGATGCTTTATATCATTTCTTTGCAACTTCCCTCGCCTTCTCAGAAGAGATCATCAACAAGCGGGCTCAACCCCTGCGCAGTCCCAATCTTATCCTCAAAAACAAACCTCAACTGCTCAACAGCATCCCGATTCTCCATAAACTGATGGAAAGTCACATAATCCGTATTATCCGCATCCCAAATAGTACTATTCCCAACATCTTTCCTCACAGACGGCTCCCCCCTGCTAACCTGGAACTCCTCCGAGATCAAAAATGCCTGGAGGAGCTTCGCAGTCTCGGGAAGCTTGGTGTCCTTGAAGATAGCGCTCGTTTGAGTCCAGCTCATATATCTGTCGGAGACGGGCGACACACTGACCCAACCCTCGGCGGGAGGGTAGGTAGTGAAGGAGATCGTTCTGCTTGAATTACGCAGCATTATTTCTGCGGGTGTGGCGGTTCCGCGGACCCATTGGACGTCTTGTTTGAGGAGGTCGTCTAGCCATTGCCAGCCGTATTGTTGGATGATGAGTTTGAAGAGGTATAAGACGGCGTCGTCGTCGTTGGGATAGGCTAGGACGATTTTTCCTTTCCATTTTGGATCAAGGATATCTCCGTAGGACTTGGGGATGTCTGATATGGGAATGGCTGAGGAATTGAAGACGAACGGTCCAAAGCTAGCTATATTTCAGGGCATGAGTCAGTTTCAAGATTTGTCAGAATAAGAAAAGTGATGAGAAGTAGAGGATTACCTGCAAACACAGGGAGATAGGCGCCATTTCCATTGGTCAAACTGGGCCAAACTTTGTCAAACGAAGGTGGCTTGTAATGCAACAGCACCCCCTTCTCTTCCCAGGCATCATAGTCCTGCAACGTCTGAAGAATAGCCATATCGGCATACAACTCGTTTTGCAGGAAGGCTTGGTTGATTTGGCCATCGAGATACTTGGAAAGATCAACGGTGTGGTTCAGCTTGACGCTGGGAAACTTCGCAGAGAATGCCTCGAATAAGGCATCGGCCTGGTCTCGTTCTGCGAATTTGGAGGTCAGTATCACTTCCACCCATCTGTGAATCTAGATATATACCATCTCCTCCATGAACTACCCGAAGAACGCCACTTTCCTTCTGCGCAGCTGCGTAAATATCGGACAGGCTTCTGGAATCAATAGGTATAGGAGCGAGAGCGGCAGCTAGAACGCTGGGCATAAATGCCATGGTAGTGAGGACCCTCACGGTCATGATTTGCGAGTTGAATGACGTGTTTATTTGAAGTTGTTGAATTGATGCTTGAGTGAAGATGTGATCTAAGTTATGATCTGCTTACATTTATACTCCTTGTCCAGATAGGCAACCATACTGGTAAGGAAACCCAGACCCAGTCTCCCCTTGCCATGCGTTACAAACATCCAGGGAATGAGCGCGGTACCTTTCCGTCTCTTGATATGCGCTGACACAACTGTGGAGTTTTGACCGAAGCTGACAAACTAGAAACGTTTCTAATCTAAAGTTGTGGTGGATCATGATCCCCGTTCCAGGATAGCCTTTTAGGGTTGGGATCTTGGCGCAGATCGCAATACGCCTAGATTATTGTGGCGCCTAACGAGATTTTCTTCACAGCAGGGTAAAGTAGATAAGCATTACTTTTAGTCTACATTTCTGGTTTACAATCCCCATCAGGCTACTGGGCCCCGGATATTCTACTCAAAAGAGTGAGTTGTAGCTCGGTACCTCTCGTCTAACCGGCCCTCCAGGCATAAGGTTGCCATGAAACAAGCAGGATCGTCATGACTAAAGCCAAGCATTGAAAGGAATGGGCAAGGAAAGTGCCCCACGTCCAAGAAACGGAATTGATATATTAACCTCATGTACTATGTAGCTCCAGCAATAAACGGAGACCCTGAAGATTCCGGGAGCCCGGTCGAGGCTGTACTGAGACACGCCATGCCGAAAGGGTCCGGTTGGGCAGAGGGACGAGCTCAGCCCCGGAGATTGGAATCTCTAACTGACGAGTTCGAAATCTCGAATTGAGCCTTTAAGAGCTAAATTTCGTCTCTGCATGCTTGGCTGAATAATTAGCTTAGAACCGAGTACCTATTGAGTGATCAAGCTTGATACGCGGCATGAAACTGGCAAAAGAGTCGACATAGATAACTCAATGAAACAACTAGATTATCAATAATGAGATCGCTCTTTATTAACATCCGAGAGAGAAGACCAAACCATCTAAGAACCCAGTCAATATACCAGACCCGAAATGTATGAAACAGTCTAAAGTTGTAACACAAAAACGCAATGAGAAAGGAAAAATTCTAGTAAACGCCACGGCCAGATGATGTAAAAAATGCAGATGTCCCCAAGCAAGATATTAGGACCAGGCCCAACTCCAAAGGTCTCAAAACTCCAGAAAAAGAATCCCGAGCCCTAGTCCCATAAGTCTAGAGTGGAGAGGAGAGGGTGATGACAATCCCAGGAAAGAAAGAAAAGTACAACGAGAAACCATGTAGTCATCAGGTCATAAATCCCCGACAACCCCATGGGGCTGAGCTCAGTCAGATGTCTCGTATTGCATCATCGAATGCCATGCCATCAGTCTATCTTCTTCTCGAGCCGCTCCATCAGAGTAGCTCTCATCCGGACATTGACAACACCACCAACACCATAAGCCGGCACAATCTTGCCCATACGCGCAAAACTGCTGGAGATATAGTCTCTCCGGATACGCGCCACGCGTTCCGTCCAACGCAAACCACCTGGCGGCTGTCTATTATACAAGTCCAATCCGAGGAGGTGCATCGGCGTACTGAAGAATTGCATGAGAGCCGGACAAGCGAATTGCGCCGTAGCAGCCTTCATACCAGGCGTAGACGCAATAAAGTCCGGTATTGAAGGCGCGATCAGAGCGGGAACGTTAAATGAGGCGAAAATTGTGACGCTGTCGCGGAGACAGAAGAGTCCATATGAGACTTTGGGAATGGTAGGTGCGGCGACAGGTTGTGATAGCGTTGGAGGGCGGAGTGATGTGCGTGGAATTGAAGGGGTAGAGGATGCTTGTGATTGTGTCGAGGCTTGTATCGGGGGAGGTGAGGCACCGAAGATCTTTGCGAAGCGCGCGTCCTTGTAGACGCAGATGGCCATGTTGACGGCTGTCGTGGAGATAAACTTAGCCGGGCCGGGAGTCACGGTCGAGTAGGACTGGTTGCGGAGGGTGGAGGTAACAGTGTCGATTGCATTTGCGGTGAGATATGTTGAGGTGTACAGTGTGTATATGAGGATGAAAGGCGTGCTGAAGAAAAAGCCGGTTGGTTTGGCGATCATGGAATTGAGGCAGTTTGTGATTGTTTGGCGGATAGGGAAGCCTTTGGAGGCTTTTTCAATGATGGCACTGGAAAATTCAAAAGACCTTGTTAGCGCTTGAGCTCTTTCATGGTATCAGAAGCTATGTTTGCGCCGTCATAAAAAAAATCTTACCGATCAATGATCGTAATCAGTGGACATGTCAGCGCGCCAGCAGAAGCTGCGCTGACAACGTCGACGCCGAGTCGCAAGCCCAAGTCCTGGGTATTCCATGCCGGCGCTACCGCAGGAGCTGGAACTACCTTTGGGCTTGCTGCTGGCGGTGTTGGGCGCGCAACAGGGCGTTCTGAGACCGTGGCCATAGCAAACGAAGCATCCTGCGCGACTGCATCGCGAGTCATACTCATACGGAGAATGCGGGATCGGAGAGTGACGGAGATACCGAGGCGTGGCGCATGAAATCGAACAGCAAATGTACAAACGCAACAGAAACCCCGGGAAGAAAAGAAAAATCAAGCACTAAGCCGAATGAAAGAAGATCAATTACAAATGAGACTCGCGACGTAATCTTTGAGGCCGGGGGCAGATGAGATGCAGCGGACGAGAATGGCCCGGACGGCTGGCTCTCCGATGCCGGCCCCGTGCCGGGCCCGATCACTTGGTTGGTTCGGATAAACGCTCAAGGCGAACTACAGAAGTGTACGGTAGAACTCAAGTCTTCTGTATTTTGAGCAATGGACTTTCAGACTTGCAGAACGAGGAGACTCAAGAATGAGAATGGTAAAAGATATGCTCATGATATTTTATTAACCCCAGAAAACGCCCTTATTCACAATAATATGATCCCAGAACCCAACCCAGATGAAAGAAAACTACGAGGACTCTTGAGCTGCATGAATGCCATCCAATGTGACATTGACAGCGCCAGCTTCCACAAGCTGTGAAAGATTAGAATGTTAGCCCGTGTTCGTTCTCATTCTATGGTGCTCACACCATCACATCCAGGGAAATAACTTACTGCTCGCTGCAGATCCTCAATTAAGTCATCGACATCCTCAATGCCGACACACAGACGAATTAAATCCTCTGGCATAGCGCGTTCCGCCCGCGTCTTCGCGTCAATGCTAGCATGGCTCATACGGCAGGGCATACTGATCAGACTGTTGACACAGCCAAAGCTGACACTGATAGCCCAGATCTTGGCGCTCTCGACAATGCGCTCGCTGACATTGACATCGCCCGTCTCGAACGAGAGCACTGCTCCAGCACCCCGCGCCATCGAGTTATGCAGCTCGTACTGCGGGTGCGACCGCAGACCAGGGTAGCGCACCTTGAAGCCGTGTGACTCGAGGAACTCGGCGATCCGCTGGGCGTTGCTCTGCTGCTGGTCCATGCGGACCTTCAGGGTCTTCACGCCGCGCATAAGCAGCCACGAGTCGAATGGTGACAAGCCACAGCCCGATGCGTTAATGGGGAAGTAGAGGCGCTCGCCGAGGGCGAGGTCGTTCACAGCGATCACACCGGCCATCAGGTCGTGATGACCAGACAGATACTTGGTGCCACTCTCGTAAACAATATCCGCACCCAGATCGAGAGGGTTCAACAAAAGAGGGGACATCATGGTGTTGTCAACGGAAACCAGGCAGTTAGGGTTGGCCTCGTGGGCGGCTGTAGCAATTTGGCCAATGTCGACAATCTTGATCAGCGGATTCGTGGGGGTCTCAAGGAGGACCATGGCGGTCTTTGAGCTCAGAACCTCGATAACCTTCTCGAGGTTGGTGGTGTCGACGTGGTGCACGATGATGCCGCCGTTGGTGGAGAGGTACTTGAGCAGTCGGTGAGAACCGCCATAGAGATCGTCACCAGTCACCACCTCGTCGCCGGGACGGAGAAGACGGGTAATCACGTCCAATGCAGCCATACCAGATGATACGACGAGCGCACGTTGTGCGGACATGATCTTGGCCAGGTGTCGCTCGAGGTGGGTGCGAGTAGGGTTGCCGGAGCGAGTGTAGTCATACTCTCCACCGCCACTGCCGGAGACCTGCTTGAATGTAGCGCTCTAATGTCAAGATGAAAGATCAGTACTTGCACTCCCTCCCAATTGAGATCGCCTCGTTCGCCCGATGATCAATGCTCTCCTACCTGGTAAATTGGGACACTGCTGGCATTGTACTGATCACTGCCCTCGGTGAAGACCAACTCGGTGGCAATGTTGTACCGACGGCCACCGTGCGGGCTGGAGGGAGCAGGCGAAGGGGGCAGGTCATTGCCCTGCAGATCAACACGAGGGAAAGCCTTCTTCGTAGAGCTTCCTGACCCCGAGGCACCGCTGGGTGCTCCGGATCCTGAGGCCGACATCGCTAGAGAGCGGGGCAGAGACAGACACAAATAAGGTGAGGGGGAGATGCGGGTGTAGATGAATGTGAGGGAGTTCGGACGATGAGATGAGAAAGTGAGAAATGAAGTCTCCCTGGGACAATGGATGAGTGAGAGGGAGGAAAGGAGCAATGAGTTAGGAAAATGTTAGAAGTCGCCCATTCTTTTCCCCCGGACAAAGTCCAATTGCTCAATTGCTATGACTCCGCTCGGGCGGTCCGCTGATTGGCGAATCGTAGGCCCCGGCGATTTCGTCATCCGCTAGTCTCGTGAGGTACAGTGTCACATGATCGGAATGTGAACTGTAGTTGGAGTTGCCCTATTCAATTAGAATAATACTCCAAATATTAGAGACTGGCAGAGCTGAGTTTCATCTCCTTTAACTCTCACAAAAGGATGACTGGTATCTCATAAATATCGCTTAGGTGTGACAGGAACCTCACATTCCACCTAACCAACCAAGGTAATCTCCACACGCAAGAGACAACAAACAACAAGCAACCAGTAACAAAGACACTCAATCGGTGGATCTGCGACGTGACTTTGACGTCCGTCGCTTGTTTGCTGCATTTGCGTGCTCACAACGCTGGCACTTGATCTCTCAGATCGTGATTTCTGTGCATTTGCTTGAAGCAAAAGAGTCTCGATGCCTGGGTGCTTCCGCTCTCGCGCACAATCCAGCGCGGTCCGGTGGGAGTGGTCTTCCAGACTAATATCGGCGTCAAACTCCAGAAGAACTTGCACGACATCCAGGTGGCCATGTCGGACAGCTGCCATCAAAGATGTCTTGCTAAAGTCGTCCTGCGCATCGATTGACGATGGGCAATATAGGAGGAGTAGACGCACGATCTTAGCATGACCCTTCCGGCTTGCGTGCATCAAAGGCCACATGCCGGAGATATCCGCGAGCCCCAAGTTGATATCGTCGTGATTGAGAAGCAAACGAAAGACACCCTCATGGCCATGTCTCGCTGCGAGTGAGATTGACGTGCGGCTTTTGGTATCCCGCTCGTTGAGCTTGATATTTTTGTGGGCAAGCAGCATCTTCACCATACGCCTGGAGCCTTTCTTGGATGCGATACGAAGAGCGGAGGGGTAGGTCCAGGTTCTGGCGTTTGGATCGGTAGCCGGGAAACTCAGCAGGGAAAGGATGATTTTCTCGTGGCCTTCAGGACGGCCTTGATCAGTGGCGTTGTATCCCAGAAGTACGACGTGATGTTTGGATTCAGGTCTTGTCTGGACAGCAAGATGTCCACCAATTTCTGGTGCCCCCTTGCCACTGCTTCGAACAAGGCATATCCGGACCGGCCGCCGTGGTTGTTCACCTGGATCTCGTCGGGTTCCACCAGCCACTGAACAATCTCTTCATGGCCTTCACCGGCAGTGCAAGCAAGCGCGTCTCGGCCATGGTTATCTGATTGCAGGTCGATGGACGGGTGGTCAAGGAGGAGCCGCACAAGATCATCATCGCCATGACGGGAGCACCAGTAGAGCCCCGTGAAGCCAGAGAGGTCCCTTTGGTTGGGGTTCACATGGCCAGCCTGGAGGAACAATCGGACCAGTTCCTTCATCTGTTGACGTGCACCTACAACGAACGAGCTACCCACACAACCCACTCCCTGCTCCGCATCTGCCCCCCATTCGAAGACAAGGCGCGCAAGGTCTCCTTGGTGGCCTAGGGTGGCTGCGACCAGGGGTGAGCCAAGGAGCTCATCGCACTCGTTGATATCAGCACCCCCTGCAACCAGTGAACGGACGAGCTGTTCGTCACCAAGGTAGGCACTCAAGGTCAACTTGTTGCGGATGAACTGTGCTCGGAGTGGGTGTGTCGGCAGTGTGTCTGCTAGTCGACTACAGATCCAGGTGGCGCCCTGACAAGATACCGCCAGCCGACATGCCCAGAGCAGATAAGTCTGGATCGACCCTCCGCAACGAGCAGGAAGACTAGCGGCAGCTGGAGGGGTCACAGTGCGTTCCACCTCTGTGGTTCCTTCCGCCAGAACTTTCTCGTACAGCAACCAGACGGCTGTATCGGTCGACATTGTTGGCGCCACCATCATCAGATGACTGAGGTCGATCCGTTTGTACGCGCGATGGGAAATGACCGCATCGAATCTCTCTGGTGGGGAAGACGACATGTCAGTTCTCACACTGCCAACCTTCACAAATCAGGGTGAAACTGATCTCAACGTCTAAGGATGATGAGGCAACAAGTGAGATGCATTTGTCGGTATGCTGAAGTCTCCAGATATCCTTGCAGTCCACGACGACCACATCACACCTCAACTGACGACGACATCATACTTGATGACATGGGGATAACTTACTGCACACCAGTCTTTTCTCAAGCTGGCCACGGCCTTCTCGGCTTTTACCCCAGCCGACGGGGAGGAGCTCATCGACGATGAGGCACAGAACCTCTGTCGGCAACTTCTGGAAGAGGTCCATGATTTGAGCGGGGGAGGGAGAACGAAGGAGAAGAGGTGCAAATCTCGAACGTCAGATTCGAGAGAGTCGAACGGGAACGGGAAGATGATGGGAGGAATGAGGAGAAGAAGCAAGACCCGGGAACGATGAAGAAGACTCAAGAGGAGGGTGGAAGTTCAGAGGGGTTCGCAAATAAGACCATTCGAAGACACGTCGCGAAGCCGCGAAGACGCGAAGCTGATATGTTTGCATTGAGATGCGTGTCTACAGATGACGTTATACCCCATGCGAAGAAACAGACAGAAAAATGGTCTATATTAACAAGATTAGGCGGTCATAGACGAAGATAAAGTACATGGAATCAACATCAATCACTCATTGCTGAGCCTTATTACTCTGGGTCCCGTGGCGAGTTTTCGAACTCTTACTCGGGCTCGACTCTGTAGTCGATTCATGGCCACATTCGGCAGACTCACTCACAGCTTGCACGACAGCAGACCCAAGGGCATTGGCAGTATGACCAAAGTCCACTCCACTGACGAACTGCTCGCTGAGGAACTCGAGTCCAGCGACAAAAGTGCAAAGAGCACTGGCGATGCAAAAGTGACTGATAGTCATGCCAATATCTAGCCAGGAGCCTTCGTCGCGCACCATGTAGAAGAAGTTCAAGGTCATTACATCCGAGATGGACATGACGACCATAAACAGCGCGCTAGGTGCGACTTCAAGGCGTCGGTTAAGAATACCCAGGTTGGCGCTGATGATGGCGAAAGGGATAAGGATTTGCAGGATCAAGAGGGCGCCCTGGGCGAAGGGATCGAAGATGGGGATGAGACGGCGGACACTATCTAGAGAGAAAGTGGAGATGGAGGCGACATTTCCGGTGCTGAAGAATCCTGACTGGAGAAGGAAGAAGAAAAACAAGGCAACGCGGGTATCAGAAAGGGTCAGGGCACGGTAGCTGAATGTCTGTCCATCGACGGTGGTGGTGCTAGTAGGGGCAGGTTTCGATGGAATTGCCGAGTCATTAGTAGCTGGCTCTTGCGACTGGACTGTTTTCGAGCCTGCAGTGTGGACGTATATGGCATGTTCGAGACGGACCCATGTTACGAGAGTCATGCAGAACACAAAGTAGAACAGTCCCTCCCACGAGATGGTGAGAATGATGAATGTAGGCGAGAAGGTCAGGAAGATGACCACCAGACGGTGAAGGTAGTTATTGTTGGGGTAGAAACGGTGGAAGAAAGGCAAAGCGAGCGAGGCCACTAATCTTGATTAGTTATACAAGTCGATTAACAGACTTGAGGAAAAATTACCCAGTACAAACCAGCCCACGACTTGATTACCGATAGGCAAGCCTTCACGGGCTTGCAGAGAAGCCACACTCGAGCGAGTCACGATCAATGCAAGAAGAACCATGCCAACCTAGATGATCCTTGATGTGAGCGCATGCCAATGAATCTTGTGATAAGGAGTCGTACCTGCAAACCCACAATGACTCGTGAGCCAACAGTAGTCAGTTTAGAGCCCTTTGCAACATTGCCACCGTGCTCAAGGATTGCATCTTCGAACAGAAGATATAGAATGCCGGTCAAAAACATGATGAGGCCACCATACGTGCTGTAGCGAGGTTAGAGCTGGTAGGATCCGTGGGTAATAAGTAGAAATCACTCACATAGTGTCAAGGTTCTCGACTTTGAGGACCGGAAGAAGAGTAAAGGTACTCATTAAAGAGCACCCAAGAGCCCATGTTGCAGTGAGGAAAGCGTGGTTACGAATGAATCCAAAGCCATAAACGGCAGGCCAAAGGGCACCCAAGGCAAACCCGACGGTGAAGATCTCACGGTGGAAGTATGATTGGACCTGCGGAGATAACGTCAGTCATGTTCAAGGGACGAATAAAATTATACAAACATACCAGTGCCTCGAGCACACCAAGGAATGCCAAGGCCTGTAACCCAAAGGTCAGGTATCCAGAAAACGAGTGGACATGGCCGAGAACGATTTGACGGCCGGCAATCAAAGCCTTGCGGCGAGCAAAGACTTCCTCCCAGAAGTAGACAGGGAAGAAAGCGTAGAAGTAATACCGCCATGAGGAGCCCTGGTACAAAAAAACCGAGAACAAGGCCACCAAAATTGACGAGAAGAATGAGATACTAGCGGTGGTTCGGTGAGAGTCGGTCGTTCCGTGCAAGACGTGCAAATCAATGACCGTGGTCAACGCATAAGCGATCCAACCCAGATAGCCCAAAGAGACAATTGTCCGCAGGAACAGCCAGTCATATGTTTGTAGGTAGCGCAGACCCTCGAGGCCGAGAACCAACAATTCAGAAGACAAAGCAATGGAATCCTCATAAGCTCCGTTTGAAATAAGCGCCTCCAAGTTCGCAAAGCGTCCTTCAATGGAAGTTTCGCCATCGCCAGAAAGAGGCTCGAAGGGTACGTAGCGGAGCACCGCATTTCTCTTTTGTTCTTCCTTGACTCGATACATTTCAAGCACGGCCCGGGTGTTTGCAAGTGCAGCTTGTGCCTTCTCCTCAGGACTGGCATCAATGAAATCCAATGGCAGATGACCAACCGAGTTGACGGGATAGTCAACGCCAACCAAATATGCCATTAGAGCCGCGACATCGGCCTGTGCAACGTCATGTCGATGGATCTGGTCAAATCCCCAATCCGATGAGAACCCATCCTCGTGGCCAGGGGCGATTCCATTCATGGTAATTTGAGGCTTAGCAACGCCGGAACCCCAGACAACCAATGGAGTGCGCGTGTTATCTGGATGACCGTCTCCGTGACTGCCCATGTCGTTCATGCCATGGTCCGCAGTGAAAACGAATGCGGTCTTATCGTCACCGTAAAAGTCCTCGACCAGCTTGGTAACCGACTGAATGCCCTTGTCCACAATTTTGATGTTATTGAGGTATTCCTTGGAATAAGGCCTAAACGCGTGACCGGTGGTGTCTAGTCCCAACAGATGGAGGAAAAACACCAATTTGTCCTCGCGCAGTTTCCGGTCAAGCTCCGGATCACTCTTGGCGGAATCAAAAAGTTCATGGACCTTCGAGAACACCCAAGTATCCAAATGAGTAGCATCCTGACTGAAATCCTCCGCTTCCTCCGCATACATCTCCGCGTCAACACGACCAGGCTCCGCACCCTCCTTGAACATTGGCAGAATATCCGGACTGCCCCAGCTCCATGTATGCCGACTGCGATTGAAGACACTATCAAAGTCCACGGGATTCAATTTCCAACCCGTTGTAACGGCCGAGACGTCTTCGTACAAGCCCGCAATGAGGGCAACATGACCGGGCCGCGATTCGGTGGGAACACGAGTATGGGAGACACCAAAAGTTCCATGTGTAAGGACTTTAGAGCGAATGAACGGTGCCAATCGAATTAAATCATCGGAAGGCTCGGCGAGAGCATCGGGAGACGGATCGGGGAAGGCCTGGAAGGCTTTGTCGGCGCGGAGGCCATCGGCGACAAAGAGGACGAGTCGTTGCGCGGGAGCATTGGTTCCAATTGGGCGGTCGACACCATATGAGCGCATACCGCTCACAATTGGGCTCACGAAATAGATGTCGAAGATCGAGTATGTATAGATCAAGTGGAAGACCACCGCGAGGGCAAGGAAACCAACGCGGCCGAGACGCGCCATGGCTGTCTCTTCTTACAGCAGGTCCAGTTTAGATCGAAATGGGAACTGGGGAACGAGTGTAATTGGACCCCTGCTGAGAAGGCAAGCGAAGGTAGAGAAGATAATTAAAAGAAGGTCGACATCGCCAGCAGCAAGTCAATAGACAACCGACAACACCACCTATGCATGAAACGCATCGGGGAACTTGCGGACGGGGGCGGTGAGAGCCAATCATGGGCTTTGGATCGTGCACGGCAGAACCATAATAGGACCCACTTGCCAGGTACAGCATCCTCCTTTCCATGGATGTTTATGTATTCATGCTACGCTGTGAATGGGATCAATTACAAAATTAAACATAGTGGACAACAATTGAGTAAGAAAAGTTTACTGAGCAATACTTTCCCGAGTACTTCAGTGAGCTGCCTTGACTAGAGTTGTGATCGAGGCAGAGTAATCAGAGCATGTATACCATAGAACAGTCGATCCACTTGCTCCGGGGATACTACGGAGTACAGCTAGTGCTATCATCTACTGAATCATGGCTACTCGAGAAAGGCGGCATCTATTCATCCACAAAACACCGCGATCTTCCAAAATAGATTGCTTATATATTCGAAATATTAACACATTATGATGTGCTGGTCCGCCGTTTGGTGAGGGCGTCAATCACCCGTGTGTAAAACTTAGAGGCCTGCTCTCGCTTGAAAGTAATATCAACAGTCAAGAAGTCTGGCAAGATATTGACAAGCTCCCGATCACGGCTGGCATCCAGCAGAGGTAGATACTGGAACTCAGCCTGCTCATACTCCGAGCTAGCCACCTTCGGAATGGCCAACTTGAAATGAAGTGCTGCAAATTGGTTAGACATGAATGGTTTGCGGGCTGATTCCAGGCAGTTTTGGGTACTTACTTCCATTGACACCGGTTTGGATGCAGTCGTAGAGATGATCCGTCTCGCGGTTCTTCACATCACGGATGATCAATCCAGTGAAATCAGTGTAGAGATCCTCCTTCAGTTGCGCAAGCTGGGCGACTTGCGCCGCCTCAGCAGTAGCAGCTGCAGTTGCCCGGTTGGCTACACCGCCCTTGATGGCACTTCCTGAGGCCTTGGTAGCCTCGAGGCTGGCAGCCGTGTTGCGTGCAGCGGCAAGCTTCGTCTGCAGGGCCTTGATCTCGGATTGGGATGAGGCAAGTTGAGAGCGCGCCTCGTCTGCTTGGGCCTTGAGCTTAGCCATTTCGGCATCTCGCTCTTTCAGTTGCTTCTGTAGATTGCGACTCTGTGAGCCCAAGGTTCGCTGCGCTTCCAGCTCTGATCTGAGCGACGCAACGAGTTCGTTTGATGCTGTAGGGAAACCAGTCAGTTATTATGATTCCCTATCGAATACGGCACTAACGGCAAAAACATACCTGTAGTGATACTCTCACATTGCTTACGTAGCTTCTCCATGTTTGCGTTGGCCTCTACGACTCCGATCTCACGTAGGTTCCGATATCTGGACTCTAGCGCATCGTGTTTCTTGGTAATTTCACCAATCTTACGCCTCAAATCCGGATCCCCGCCTTGATCATTAGCCGCGCTAGACTTGCGCTTACTAGGAGAGAAGTCACGAGTGTTCTTCACTGTGGCCAGTCGCGCCCTAGCATTTTTCACAACGGACGATGGCACGTAGGGAGCTGGTTGCTGGTTGTCATCCAGCATGGACTCGTCTACAACTTCATCGGCCGGTCCATCGGTCTGCTGCGTCTCGTTCACTTCGGGTATCCTTTTTTGTGGCACGGCGCGGGTTGGTGTGTACTCGAACTCTCCGTCTGTTTGCACTGGCCTGGCGGTGCTTGCACGAGCTCTGCCTCGTCCACGAGTTGCCGCTGTCGTGGCCCTGCTTGCTCTCGCGGGTTTCGTAGATTTTGCTTCCCTGGAAGCTGAAGGATCCTCGTTCTCTTGTTCATTCGATTCTTCGTCCGTAACATCTACTGGAACAGCCATGCGCGCCTGCGGCTCGGGGATTTCCGGGGCGCCGCGCGCCCGCCCACGCCGAAGAGGCGCTTTTTTGGATACTGGCGCTTCTTCCTCTTCTTGTGGTGCTTGAGCGGCTGCTTGTTTCCTTGCCGGAGCGGAAGCTTTGGTGGTAGTCGCGAGCTCGGCGGATGTACGCGGTCGACCTCGACGCTTCTTGGCGGGAGGCTCCTCCTGAGGCTCGTGGGAGAGGGCGGTCTCGTTTTCAGTGAATTGGAGTACATCCTCATCATCTGAGCCAACAAGGCCAGAGAGTTTTGAAGGAGCTTTCCGTTTCGGCATGGCGTAATTGGGGTTGGCGTTTCGTCCGATTGTCGCGGGACTGGAGACGCGCCTCGAATATCAACAACTCTCCGCCCGACGGCGGACATGTGACATGTGACATTCCGAGCCACAGGGATCATCCGCGCCACAACTGCCCGAGCCAGATCTCCGGCCTCGCTTGAGACTGTTCCACGTTTTCGGAGTCGGGATCGCATTCATCTTCTTCGTTTTACCATCTGTCGATCGAACATCCTAACAGGTTCGGCATATCAAGTTCTCGCCCCTCCCTTACCCCTTATCCATACCGCTGTCGTCATGGCATCATCAGGCGGCCGCCGATGGCAGAGCTTCCTACAAGAGCTGGTGATGGTCGCCGGCACGGTGAGTTTCAACGCTCTAGACTGACTCAGGGCCGAACGTTTCTAACCTTCTGTAGTCGGCGTCGGCATACTTCCTCATTCGCTACCTCCTATCGCGCCTCGATTTCGACCCGGAGAGCCAGAAGAAGGAGGAGCAACGACAAAAGTCAGCAGCAATTCTGCGCCGACTTGATGGCGGAGATGAATCAGATGACGGAAATCGAGGGAGCACTAAGAAGGGTCGCCGCCAACGAAGAGGCGAGCTAACGCTCAATCAATACGAACAAGCCGTTGCGATGGACGTGGTTGCGCCTGAAGATATCAATGTCTCGTTTGAAGACATTGGAGGTCTCGACCATATTATCGAAGAGTTGAAGGAATCCGTGATCTACCCATTGACTATGCCTCATCTTTACTCGTCAACTTCGTCTCTCCTCACCGCACCTTCTGGTGTTCTTCTATATGGCCCGCCTGGTTGCGGAAAGACCATGCTCGCGAAGGCACTAGCGTCGGAGAGTGGCGCTTGTTTTATTAACTTGCATATCTCAACATTGACGGAGAAGTGGTACGGTGACTCGAACAAGCTAGTCAATGCGGTTTTCTCCCTCGCACGCAAGCTTCAGCCTGCGATTGTTTTTATTGATGAGATTGATGCAGTCTTGGGAACCCGGAGGAGCGGCGAACACGAGGCAAGCGGTATGGTGAAGGCGGAGTTTATGACACATTGGGATGGTCTTACTTCCGCCAATTCGACGGGCGAGCCCCAGCGCATCGTTGTGCTTGGGGCTACCAACCGGATGCAGGATATCGACGAGGCTATTCTCCGGCGTATGCCTAAGAAGTTCCCTGTGACGCTTCCTCCTGCTCAACAGCGACTCCGAATCCTTAGCCTAATCCTTAAGGATACTAAGGTTGATCGGGATAACTTTGACCTCCACTATCTGGTCAAGTCTATGGCCGGCATGTCCGGTAGCGATATCAAGGAAGCCTGCCGAGACGCCGCTATGGCTCCTGTACGCGAGCTGATCCGACAGAAGAAGGCTGACGGTATGCAAATAACAGCCGTCGACCCTCAAGAAGTTCGTGGCCTTCGTACAGAAGACTTCTTTGCTAGGGCCGGTGGCGTGAGGGTTATGCCTACTCAAGTGCCTACCACTCCAACTGGCAAGGTTATTGAGAAAGAGGAGGGTGATTGGACGACCGAGGATGAGGCCGCCTCGGAGACTGATGGCCGGCCCTCTGAGATGGCTGAGCCTCCAGAGTGATCGTGAATGATCATTTTCTATTTCTTTTGGTGGATTATTTAGAGGCTCATTTGCTTCTCGTTTTGGAAGGGTTAACAAGGCCATTTCATTCTGTTCTTCTTCGTGGCTGTGGTTTTATACGGCTGCTGGCTGGGGCCAGGTTCGGTTCGTTCATAGAATCGTCGGGTTTCTTGTACAATTTTTGGGATCTGAATTGCAATATAATACACATCATTACCCTCTAACTTGATTTGATGCCGGGGCTTATCTTGTTTGTATATCTGGGACTATAATCTTCTTTGCAAGTACTGGTACAGACCCGCTCATATTAACCCACGGGGAACGTGAAGTACTTCTACTTGTCCGGGCGGCGAAGTCACCTGCCGATCATCCAACAGCGCCTCCCGAAAACCCACCCACTCCCTACCGACGTCTATTTCTACATTCCCTATTCCCCATTCCCTCTCTCCTTGTACAGAACAAAACTCCTTCTTTTACATCCCCTCGGGCTATGCTTGCTGGCTCCTAGGTCCCTCCCTGTCTTCCCCATATCCGTTGAGTTGGCGCCCGCCGCGGTCTTTCCTTAGTGGGTCGTTATCAGTCACCTACCACTTCCACGCTTCCCAATACTGTCTCCTATCGCATCCTTGAGCAATCACATTTACTCCGCGGTCTTACCCCCCGCTTTGTTCACCGGAAAGGCATTCTATTTTATATCGAGTCCGGGCGATTGTGGACGCAGTTTCATGATCTGCCTCATTGTCTCGTCTCAGCGCTGAGGCCACGAATGCGACACGGCTGGTGGATGACGAATGGGTCTCTCCTAGGAGACCACTGATGGCAATCAGTGCCTTGGCAACACCCACAACTCCGAAGGGAGTCTTTGAGTCTTGTCTTTGGGAGAATACTTCCACAAGACCATACTGACAGGAATGAGTTCCCAAAATAGCTTCGTCAATGCTTCCCTGAGCTCCAACACTGTCAGCGCGGGCACCACCTCCACCTCCGCGGTCCGATCGCGCCCTCGCCGACTTGTCTCCTTTATCGACGACGAAGCTGAGGATTCTAGCACCAAGAACAGCAATTCTTCCTACCAGGATACCCAGCCATTTGCATCGGGTCTTTCTACAACCCTCTCCGCCGATGTTGGAACTACACGATCTCGTGGTGCTACCCCCTCGCCGCTGTCGTCCCGTGGAACCTCGCCGCTGCCCATGAAACACCCCTCCCGCGTCATGCAACCGAGCAATCGCGGTCGGAACGAAACATCTTCCTTTGCTTGGAATGGGTCATCTAAGGCGTCTTCTTCTCGAGGAGCCACAGACTTTCTAGACTCATCGTGGTCCTCTCTCCAAAGCCTGGCGTCGTCAGTGCTTGGCAGCGACAATGGGCGAAACACAACAAATACAGAGGGGCATTCGCGGAGGAAACCATCGAAATCAGACGTATATATTCGAAGTATTCCACGGTCTACTCCGACAGCATGGGGTCCATCAGCGCCGAGTACGACCGATATTGGAAGTGGAACCAAGGAGGAGCGTCAAGCATTAGTTCAGGCGAAGAAACGAGAAGCACTTCTGCTTGCAGACTCCGATCCCATAATGAGCGGCGCCTTTCGGCATAAGCGACGCGACTCGGGCGATTATTTCGACCAGCCACTTGTTGCGGATCAAGACGAGGATGCGCTCGCATACATTCACCCAGTCCAGGCAACAGACAGCATTACGGGGGTGACGATTAAATACGGATGCCAACCAGCGATTTTCCGAAAAGCGAACGGCTTCTGGCCCAATGACAATATCCAAAGCAGGAAGACGGTGCTACTGCCAGTTGATGCATGCAGCGTCAAGGGTAGACCGGTACCACCTGCAGAAGTAGATCTTCTGACGGTTGATTCTGAAGATGCAAGTGGTAGCTCTATCACACCGGCTGCCGCCTCCACGAATGGCTCGTTGCCGAGTCAGAAGGTTCCTGGAACCGCCGACACCGACAGCAATCAGATTTGGAAACATGAGTCTTGGGTCAATATTGACGGATTCCCGTCGGCGGTACATATTGGCCGAGTCCCACGAAGGGCATTGGGCTTTTTCCCACGCACGCGGCGAAAATCTGTATCATATACCGATGCAGAGCCCCTCCATGGCGACTCTTCTCGAGAGCCAACCCGGACTCCGTCCCCCGTCTGTTCGCCGCAAATCACTCCGGCAGACGGCTTTCTTCCTCGGGCCAGACCCCGCGCAGGACAGTCAAAGCCACTCCGTCCCCTGCATCGCCGCCAGCGCAGCAGTCTCTATCTGACTGGCACCGGCGTGGGTACTCTTGATCGAACTTCCACTGCACCTGGACCTGCCCTGGACGGTTTGAGCAAATTCTTCTCGCAGCACATGCCCAATCTAGTTCCTCCTCCTGTACCAGAGAACCTTCGAAGATCCTCTTTTGGATCCGAGTCCACGGCGACGTCCAATGCATCAACTGGCCTTGAAAACATTGGTGGAGCTGTCGAGGGTTGGATTCGCAAAGTCGCGACCCGCACCAAGGCTGGAATCAGCGAGCTTCAACAAGCGTCCCCTAACCAACAGGCAACCAGCCGTGGCCGTGGGCTTTGGGGAATTGGCGATCTGATCGAGCTGGACGATACCTCCGAAGGTCGGCAATCGCCCAGTGTTTTAGGAGGTCCTTCCCGGCGGGAAGCGCAGGGTGCAAGCTCTACTTCCTCGTCATTTAGAGCTGCAGGGGCCTCTGCGTCCGCGACGAGCAGGTCTCGCGCGACAGGGCTTGGGTCTGTGTCAAATGCATACGGAGAACGCGCGAAGGATGACTGATATGTGTCTGATTGGCGGAGTCTGCAAAGGTACCGTACATAATAGAGCGTCTGTGCGATGTGCATTCTCTTTCATTTGTTTCCTTTCTTTCCGACTTCACGGTGTCCAGATATTCCTCTTTTTAATTTTCTCATGAGCGGATTGGTGTTCTTGATTCTATTCCCATAACCTTGTTCTTCTTCTCGCCGGGCCTGATTAAGGCAGGACCGATTCGACTGTTTGAATTGGCAATTGGGTCAATCAAATAGTAAAATAGAACTATACTGGAGTACATGTGATCCTCTTTGTCCTCGCGACAAAATTCCGTTTAGTATGTAAGATGTACATCACCCTGTCAGGTCACGGCAAGATATCCCGATCCCGCGAGAATTGGACTGGATGGCTTCTTCCAGCCGATGCCTTCGTGTGTCACTATCCGACATACTAACAGCTCTATAAATAGCACTTGAAGTCACCAACTTTACCAATTGATCAAAATTCTAAAGTACTAGGTCCTCTTCCGCATATCTGTCACAAGAATCTCTTCGCTCAAGGCACACACCTAGATACATGGTCCCTAGAGAAAAACACTCTATCTCCCTAAGGAAAATACCAACCATCTCGGCCCTAAGCTTCCATTTGGAGCACCCTACCCCGACCTCCAATTCACTTGTGCCTTCAAACTTACAGTTACAGCAGCAACCCCCGCCATTTTCACCCCGGAATTCCCCCAGTTTTATTTTCCCACCTATGAGCGTGTCCATCCCCCACAACTCTGCCTACGAAAACCCTAATGTAGTCTAAATGTAGCTCTGCAAAACTCTCTCGTCGAAACAATTTCCCCGGTTTAGCTCGGTTTCTGTTGATTTGTCTGCTATCTAGCCTATTTTTTGAGCTCGACGATCCCTAAATTGAGGGGTTGTAAGTGTGGTAATTGATCTACTATATCCCTTTGCCTTGGCATACTTACTGATTGTATAATTACTCCGTTGTTATACCCTGTTACCACCGGGCCATATATGTACTTGATACCTTTCCTCGAGCCCGTCGTAGCAGGGCAGCGTCTCGCGCCTCAATTGCCAAGTTCTAAACTCCTATCTAAAAGACCGAATATCCACAGACAGCCAAAAATGCTCCGCTCAGCTCTGTGGCTAACCTTGGCCACAGCAGTATCCTCAACTCCCTTATCCCAGAGAGGAGCAGAACTGTTATCACACCCACCAACAGCCACCTTCTCCCCAAGCAATGCAAACCCCAAGACTGTATTCGTGGGCCGTACACTCCCCGAATTCGACCAAGACCTTTTCCTAGGCATCAAGTATGCCGACGAACCAGCTCGCTTCACGGCCGCAGAATTGAAGTCGCATTACACTTTGAACGATAGTAATTCCGGTATTTATGATCTCTCCACGGCTGGGGTGTCGTCTCACGGGAACGCTGTCTATTACAATGCTACCGAATATGGATATGACTGTCCCGGCTATGGGTCCGATACTACTAAGTTGGTGAATATGGGATTGATTCGGTTGAATGAGGATTGTCTGAGTCTTAATGTGATTAGGCCTTGGAATGCTGGGGAGGAGGAGTTACCGGTTATGTTGTGGATCTTTGGGGGTGGATGGTCGCAGGGTGCTACTGCAGATCCCAGGTAAGGTGATTTTTACAATAAATCGGACCCGAGATATCAAACTTACAAGATTTTGTGGGTTTGGAGGTACAATATGAGTTACGTTGTTCAGCAGAGTGCGTTGAACGGCAAGCCTGTGCTAGGAGTCTCGATTAACTATCGCTTGTCGGCATTTGGATTCCTGGATTCGGAGGAAGTGAGGGTATGTGAGATATATTATTTGAACTATTTCGGACAATCTCTGACACTGTAATAGGCGGAAGGAAATACCAACCTTGCTCTTCGAGATCAGCGTACTGCTATGCGCTGGGTGAAGAAGCATATCAAGGCCTTCGGCGGAGACCCAGATCGGATCACTATCTGGGGAGAGTCGGCGTGAGTTTGTTATTGGCAAAGAAAAGGATTTGATTTCTCCATGGGTGCTAACATTGCTGTGTATATAGGGGAGCATACAGCGTGGGTGCCCATCTCGTCACCAACAACGGAGATAACGAGAGTCTCTTCAGAGCTGGTAGGAATATCCTTTCTGTTGACAGCATGAGGAGTGACTGACACTGAGTCCAGCAATTATGGAGTCTGGAAATGCAGTTGGGCCACCTTATAACGGCACCGAATGGCACCAGCCAATGTACAATCGCATTGTCCAAAGAACAGGGTCAGTCTGTCCAAAGAAACAAGCTATCGTAGCCAAAGAGACTGATTTTTAGCTTTCAGATGCACTAATGCAACAAGCACCCTCCAATGTCTCCGAGACCTACCATACCAAACTTTCTACAATAACGCCTACGAAGGACTAGAGTGGTTCGCCACAATCGACAACATCTTCATCTCAGAGTATCCACAAACAAGCTACCGTGAAGGCAATTTCGCCAAAGTCCCCATCCTCCTAGGCACAAACACAGACGAAGGAACCAGTTTCGGGACAACCGGCACAAATACAGATGAAGATTGTATTGCCCAGTTAATCTGTGAGTACCTCACTCCCCTCCACTGAAATCCGAACCTCATTAACCAACGCTTGCTGCACAAACATAGCCTCCAAGCGCTGGGTCCTGACCCGCGACGAAGCCACCAAGCTCCTCTCATACTACCCCAACATCCCGTCGCTTGGTTGTCCCTACGGCTGGGGAAATGTGACATGGCCAGAAAAAGGTCTACAATATAAACGCTACGAATCCATGGCCGGTGATATCACCATGGTAGCGCCCCGTCGGATGCTGGCACAAGCCATGTCCCGTTTCGAGGATCATGTTTATTCGTATCGGTGGGATGTTGCTGCACTGAATACTTCGACGACGATTGGAGTGCAGCATTTTGCTGAGGTAGGAGATAAAAACAACCTGGTTCCTTCGAGGAAGGAAATAATGGAACAGGATTGGCTTGATTACTGACTAGTTACGCTGCTATTGTATAGATCCCGTTCGTCTTCGCAAATCCAGTCCAGAATATTACAGCCCTGGGATCTGACCCTGCGCGTCTGGAACTCGGACAAATGGCGGCTCGCATGTGGACGTCTTTTGTCGCTGATTTGAATCCTAATGGGCATGGAGGTACGTCTATCTTCTCCTCTGGGATGCTCTATTTAATTCCAATCTACTAACAATAAATTTAAAACAAATAGTACCGCAAATCCCCCAATGGCCTCGCTATTCATCCAAAGCTTCGAATTTCGTGTTCCGTCTTTCTCGGAATGAGAGTTACGTGGAAGCCGATACCTATCGGGCGTCGGGAATGGCGTTTATCAATAGCATTGCGCGATAAGCCTGGCTTAGCTGGGTTTGAGGTAGATTTAAAGGATTATATCCCTATAGCTGTTTAGAAGTTAAACATGTCTTCGATAACAAAAACTGTTCTGTAGTTCTGGTCGAGCTGTGGCTTTTCGTCAGGTTCGGTGGAGTATTCCGGGAGCGCAACTACCCTAAAATGCCTGGAAGCCTACGGTAGATAAGGGCTTTGTCAATGGAAGTAACTGGAATCTGCCATCGACAGCCGAGTCAATAAAGATGTACAATGGAATATTCTTCAACTCCTTGAGTCACTCCATTTTGTAATCATTCTGACTCTCTCATTGGCTGGATGCGGGGATGTACTTAACAGGGCGTGCGGGCCCCAGTTTCTCCCCGCGGCTAAATAATCGCTTCTGCTACCCTAATATAATTACTTAACAGCCCCTTGATAACCGGTGATAATAAGAAAACTTCCATCCTAACATACACTGGCCTTTCGCACAGTCAATTCCAGTATACAAGAGCGATCACCTTGTTTAACTACGCAATGCCTCCTCAAACCCCCACCTATCTCGCATACCAACACGACGCAAAACTCCTCCACCTCGAGACAACAATCCAGTCCCTCCAGCCATTCTCCGACCTCGAAGAAGCCAATCAAGCCCTATTCAAGTCCACCGGCAATGATTACTTGATCCTCGTGACAAAAGACACCATCTTCCACCCACAAGGTGGTGGCCAACCCTCCGATGAAGGCTACATCCTCCCCGCAGGCACAGATATCAGCACCACGAACAATTCAGAAAATGCACTCCTCCAAGTGCTGGCCGCACGAATGGACGCTACAAACAACGGCCAAGTCCTACATCTCGTCCGCGCCATGCCCAACACAACAACACCCCTTCAATCCCTAACCACCAACACACCAATCCTCCAAACCATCGACGCCGAAAAACGCCTCCTCTACTCCCGCCTCCACACAGCCGGCCACGTCCTCGGCTCCGCAGTCCGCCACCTCCTACAAGACTCTATCCCCAACTTCGACGAACTAAAAGCCTCGCACTTCCCCGACAGCGCATCCTGCGAATTCCGCGGCAGCATTGGCGGCGAACACAAAGACGCCATCCAAGCGAAAGTAGAGGAGTTTATATCCCGGGCAATGCCGGTGGAGATTGAGTTTTGGGGGGAGGAGGATTTTAAGCTTGAAGGGGTGGAACATCTTCTTCCTGATCCGGGGTTGTTGGGACCGGGTCAGGATAAGTTTCGGGTTGTGAGGATTGTGGGCGCGGAGGTTTATCCTTGTGGAGGGACGCATGTTGATACCACTGATTTGTGTGGGGGGACTGTTGTGAAAAAGATCTCCAGGAGTAAGGGGAATAGTCGGGTTAGTTATGCTGTTGTATAGAATGGGGGTTAGTAGATGTGGATAGATGGGTGAGAAGATTATATACTATAGAAGGCTTGTGATTTGGCGTTGAGGCCTGAGGGTGTCTACGAGGTTTATTAGGGTACGAGGAAGGGATGACTGGCAAAGCAAGCTACTCCATGGCTGATTCCCCCTTCGATGATTAGGGAATCATGGCCCAGAGCGTGTCCACCGAATGTTTGATTTCTTGTGTTCTAATCCGCTTCGTTCCGTTGTCTAGATCGTAATCTAGAATCGGGGAGGCGGGTGGTGATTTCCAGGCGTGGAGCAAAAAAAAGAAAAGAAAGCAAGCTAGGACTCAAGATTGGATAGTCAAGGAGTCTAAACAGACTTGTTGTTGATCTTGACGAGCTCGACCTCGCTGGAAAAAGAGACAGTCAGTATGAATGGTTCTGTTGGAAGGTGAAGGAATCGCGAGTAGCTGTCTGTAACTTACAAGACCAGGCGGGAATTGGGGGGGATCAGGCCGGGGAAGCCGCTAGAAAAAGAAACATGGTTAGTATCTTGAATGAAAGCTCTTGTGCCGTACTGTGCGTATATGGAAGCTAGGTCGTTGGAGAGTGCGAGGATTCGGTAGTTTCATCACATACTTGGGTCCGTAGCCGTAGTCACTGTCGAGGAGAGTTAAATTAGCACGTCGTCCTGGGAAGATTTAATGGTAGCTAGTAAAGCCCCAAAGGATTGGAAAATACTCACGAGCTAATGTCAAGGATAGCCTTCTCGCCGAGGCTCATCTGAGGGACGCCCTCGTCCCAACCTATTCCGCACAATTGGGTTAGCAATGACCACATAAACAGACCTACGCAAACTAGATCTCATAGCACATCCACCGCGTAGATCATCGCGCGTGATCAGAAATCAACGCACCCTTGATAAGACGGCCAACGCCAATGGGGCTAGCCAGAGGGGAACCGCGGTCCCGAGAGCTGTCGAACCTGATCATTTGCAGCGTGGTCAGTGAATAGTTCAAGTTTCTAGCAGAAAGCCACATCCTAGCAGATGGAGACACTCACTTTGTGCCCATGTAGTGGTTAGCAGCAGCGCTAGCGTCGTACAGGCAGCCAGTGTAGTGCATAGCGACGTTGTCACCCTTCTTAGGGAAGTCAACGCCGTTGCCGTTGGACAGGATAGTCTTCTCAACACCCATTATGAAAGGATTGCGATTGAATCGAAAGGGATGATTGTAAAGATGAAAGCTGAAGGATATTCGGAGAGGATCGAGAGAGGAGAAAGAGAGAAGAAAAGGGAAGCTTTAAAAAAACGAGGGGCAACCAACTTCGGGTTCCACTTTTTCTCCAAGTGGGGGTGGTGGTGGTTTCGGAGGCGCCGCGACGTAATGGACTATTAATATGGACTTTTAACCATAGGATTATCTCTGGACCAATTAGGACAGTCCATGTAATCGGATTTTTACGGTATGTAATACCCGAATCACTAAGGATTGACAAGGGGCTTTATGCGTGGCTTCTCGTTGGATGACGCCTTCCGGGGGATGGCTCACGAAGCTCCGGAGGGGCGGGAGAATGAGGGGCAGACTACTGAGACCCTGGGAAGATGGTTCTTCGAATTGGTGTCTCGGTAGAGGGGAAATAAAATCCGAGAGGATATGTTGGGCTGGCTGAATGTTGAGAGGTTCTTCCTACATCCTACAGTAGTAGAACTATGTGAGATGTACTCTAGAAATAGAGTGTCATCTTACTATGGTTTCGTCCATAGTCATCGTGTCGGCGTATAGTTGGTTGAATGGATGAATCCCAAACTTATTACTGAGGTCGCTATTTTCGGATTGGTCTGATTTGCCATGGAGGCACTATAAGTGTAGGTAGTGCAGCTGCCCATTTGTCCAAATCTGCTCCACAATTGACCTACTATCCCTCCAGAAAGTTGAACGTGGCAAACAACCCCGCGGTCAAGCCGCATTTCCCCGAGCTTCCGCTATAATGGAAGTAGGTGGAGAGCTCTTAGGGTAAGCTTACGTATATCAGACATGAAAACGGATTAGATATACTATGGATAATCACCAAGAAATTACCTCCGACCAAGCCAAATTCCATGCTTCTTGGGGTTCAGTAATGAACCCCTCTCATGCACACAGCCTTAGCAAGCTGTTTTTCATAGACGAATACGATCAACATGCATCGGGCGTATCAACATCTGATAAGACGAGTAATGACCTGACCTAATGGATTTAGCCGTTTGGAATATATTCGCCAACTGATAGAAGGCACCAAGAAGGGTAATGAAAAATAAAACATGCGGTATCTATATACTTCATGCATATTTCATATCTAGCAATAACAAAAGTAGAATCTCGCATAGATGAATATAATTCATTGAATTTGGAGGTATATCGCGCTCTATATCTGTCTCGCAGTATCATTCTGCTTCCGAGGATGTTGTAGTAGGAGATCTCTTCCGCTTCCTGGGGAAAGAAGGCCTCTTCAATGCCCTATGGATAGCAACAAACTTTGCGGTTTGCGCTTGCAATTGTCCCAAATCTTCAAACTCCTCCTCTAGATCTTCATATAAACTGAAGGTTCTCGCAAAATTAGCATTGACATTTCGTCCTTCATATTCATTTCCCTCGATCTCTGTCTTGATAGGCCTGTAGTCAACGGGTCGAACTCCGAGAAGAGCTCTGCAAAACCACTCTTCCCCACTTATTTCAGGAAGCTCAAAGTCACAATCATCGCAAATCCCCTTTCCTCCTCTCTTATGGCCTCTTCACTGGCACAGATCTCACAGCGGTCTATTCCCCGGGCGCGACCTTCCTGGGCAACGGATTGGTAGTAGTGAACCAACCTCCTGAACGCTATCTTATTGTTTGGGATTTAACAAGGCAAAAATATTTGGTAATAATTCGATCGTGCCGAACTAGCGTAACAAAAGTGCTCGTATATTGGCTCTAGGAGCGTATGAGCTCTCGCGCTATAACGTTACGTTGACAATTGTGCAATGAACGATGTCTTGGATAAATCAAAATACCGGTTTGGATCTCGCGGATTGAGGGTCTTTTTTTGGATCTCGAGGAAGTATTTGCACTGTCTGTCTGGGAAATGTTGGCGGGTCATCGACAGCTGATTCTCGCAAGTTGAGGATTCCGTAGAGGAGCATTTCCCTTCATTCACCATAATGACTACTCGTTCCTTTTCGGACGCGGAGGGCATAGAAAACAAAAAGACATAATGAGGCTAGATGGCAAGTAAAGCAAGAGAATCTTCTCAGACACTGATAGCGGTCACATAGGTGTCATGTATAGAGCTCGTGTACGAAAAAAAAAATGTCGTTCGAAATCTAGTCGATAGAAGAAGGGCTGCTTTTCTTCTTATATATGAGAGGCCGAGAGTTCCACGGCTATGGGAAGACTGCTATCATGGGCATTTTTCTTAGGAATTGACTACTCTGGCTTTCGAAGAATTCATGACTGAGCGGTCATATGTTTACAGCATGGTGTTTCAATTGGATAGAGCGCTGTCTATTTCAAGATAATGACTGGCCCAATCCGATTTGTTACAGCTAGTACGCAAAAAAAATTCTCGATTGAGAGAGTCCTCTAGAACAATGATAAGCTAGATCACTTTGTAAACCTCTAAAGCCAGTTGAGAATAGTTGGTGAGCAACTCTCCAAAAGAATCCGGCACCGCGAGCTAATGTCTATCTGCCTCATTCTTTGCCGGTCCAAGATCCTGCACCCTTGGTTTCCCTTGTTAACAGATCCCGTTCAACTCATTCATTCCCGGGCTTCTTGGGCTCCTTGGGGTTCTTGTCATCGTCATGATGGTGGTGGTCTCCATGGTCTCCATGGTCGCCGTGATCGCCGTGATCGCCATGATCGCCATGATGACCGTGATCACCGTGATCGCCATGATCATGGTGTTTGTGGTCGTCATCATCGCGATCCTTCTGGCTGCTAGCGATATGGTGATGATGGTCACCCTCTTTAGAATGGTGATGTTCGTGCTGGTGCTGGTGCTCGGGGTTTTTGTTATCCGGATGCCGCTTGTGGCAAACTTGAGGTGGGCAACCTGAGCTGTTGTTTAGCTTTTGTAGAATGTGTAATCAGATTTAAATACGAACTCTCCTGCATCTTGAGAGGGATTGGTCCAGAAGTGGTAGTAGTTTGAGTGGTGGGATGAAATTGACTTGTTCAGGAGAGCTGGCAGCGGGAATTTATCATGCTTTGAATGATCGTTGCCGTCACTAGTGACGTTCACCATCGTCATTGATAGCTTTGCCAAACCATCCCGAAAAGAAAGTTTGGCGAGAGGCATATAGACTTTCGAGTCTAATAAACAAGCTTCAAGGTTCCCGTTTCTATCAAGGCTTTTTCCCTTACACTCTCTCTGGTCCTCTTGATATATCATTTATAGTTCAAAGGGTGGTATGGAAAGCCAAAAGCCCTTAGCCTAAAGGGTCCAGTGTGGTTGCCGAAGAACCGGCCGAGAATATTATACTTTCCGGGATATCTAAAATAATTTAGTGAGCGGGACGAGCCGAACCTACTGGAGGCTTGCAACGGGGCAAAGGTAGAGTAGTCAGGAGGACCGCGATATATCAGAGAGCTGTTTGTAGCGCATTGATAATGGTGAATAGGTGTTCAATCACCTACATCATAGTCATTAAACACCCGTTCCGCGCAACAATAGATATCCCTGAGTCCGAAAAGGCTTCGGGTCCTCTGAATCCTTATAAAGATCTTGTCAATATCAAACGATTTTATTGCGTACCTACTGAAACCGCCTGATGCTTGACGATTCTACCCTCTCTTAGTAAACAGAGTCAGATTTC
The DNA here is from genome assembly GCA_023626575.1 of Penicillium sp. PF1803. Taxonomy (NCBI): domain Eukaryota; kingdom Fungi; phylum Ascomycota; class Eurotiomycetes; order Eurotiales; family Aspergillaceae; genus Penicillium; species Penicillium sp. PF1803. The sequence goes on from JAMAGZ010000161.1 coordinate 46,040, forward strand.
TCATGAGGGTCGTTGCCCATACTTCCTAACTGAACTAGGTAGAGACGGCGAGTGTCAGCTCTCCACACCTACGTGAATAGCTTATAGCAATCTGATTTCCGAGCAGTATTTGCAAAGATTTTCGTCCTTTTGTCTACACTGCCTGGCAACGGACACGTTGATATCCCCACGTGTATATGTAAGCGCTGCATGATTGAAATTTTTGAAATTCTACGGTATTAAACAAGAGATTTACTGTGCATCACAGAGAGGTAAGATTGATCTGGTAACTGAGATACATATGGCACTATTGGACCCCATGGTGAAGTTAAACCCCGATGATGACCACCCTCTTTATTTGTTTACCCTTTAAGATTGCAGATGCCAAATCTCGTCGGAAAAATCACTGGGTACAGTAGGATCCTGTGTGGGGAGGGGAAACCAGCTAATAGTCATCTCGCAGAGTTCCTTGGAGACTTTTAATAGAATAATAGAAGTGTATGCAGTGATAATCATACACATCTTGTCTATTAGATCTTGTACTTGAAGTTACGGGGTTAAAATTAGCTGCAGGAGCTTCAGCTGTTATGTGCGGGTCCCCGGTCACTCAACCCAGCCTTACCAATCCAATTCATCAGTGGTTAATGGGAGTCTAGAGTATGAAGAACAAGAATTAATCGGATATTTGAATCGGAGTTCCTCGATCGATCTACGGAGTATACTCCGTAACTCAGATCTAATTGATGTATCTTCATAAACCACGATGGAACTAATCAAAAGTTTGATTCTATCGATTCCGACGAAGCCATGGTATGCATCTACGTATCCTTCATCTTCTCTACTGAAATCATACTAATTAACCCGGTAGACCTCCGATGCTTGCGATTTCCTCGTGACCCCTTTCAGAGATATAAGGGTCCTATCGATTTTGGAGGGATACTCATCTTCCCTGCTATAGGCACTAATATTTGTTTCCAGGCCTCCAATGTTGCAAAACAATTCTTTGAATCTATGGTCCAGAAGAAAATTGCGTGTGACAAGAAATATCTCCGAAATAGACATAATAGGATTGAAACCAAATATTATTTGGGATTGTCGCACGAGCGCTGGGTTGTAAGGTTTTCATTCTCAGTGACTTGAATTTTGAGCTAATAGTTCGTTGCTTGCAGTATATTATCAAGCGGTATTCTCATGATTGCAGGTAGTACAGCCAGATTCAGCCCCAAATTGACCAATTTTGGCCCGGTTTGAATACAGCAATTGGCGACGCACAATTCGTTTACCACGGATTGAATTCCTATTGCAACGTCAGCAAATACATTGGTACGTCTGTTAGTCCACTAAAGTAACTGTTATTCATATGTCCTAAAAAGACACTCCGTGCTCTACTACTATGAGCACCGGATCTGGACTAAGGATGTCTAACCCACAAAACCTAGCCTAGCTGACTTTGTGGCCTCGTTCAATCCAATGTCATATGACAAATACTCTTATTTCTAATAAATCCTCTGTATTTAAATGTAAGCCTTAAGTTTTGGGATGCAATGACCAGGGTTTAATCAAGAGATTCATCAAATGTACTAAGATTTCTACATTAACAGGTGCTCGACCTCATAGACGAATCACACCTTCCAGAAAGCCATCTGCTTAACCTCCTCCATAGAAACCGCAGCAATTCTCGTTCGAGGGAACCGCTCATCCGGTGCAGGCGACAGGTCCCCTCCTTCCTCCCCAACCAGCGACAAATAATGCAACTTGTCCACGCCCAAACCATCCAGAAACTCCAGCACGCGGTGGAAGTTCAGACTCACCTGGTCAACGCCATGACTATCATCCGATAGACAAAAGCGTCCACCAAGAGCCAAAAGTTCCTACCCAAAGTAATGAGTATCTCCAAGAACAACCCAACCAAAACAAGAATCACATAACATACCTCACAAATCTCCCCCTTAGGATAAGGCTCACTCATCCCCTTCCTAAGCGCAGCCCCATTCACCTCCACAAACCCGCCATACCCAACCACAAACTCCAAATTCCTAACCACCCTCTCCCAAACCCCCGGCCACGTCTTAAAACTCCGCTCGGGATCATCACTCTTCAACCGAATCAAATCAAAATGCCCAACAACGGGCGGCTTCAACGCCTTCAGCATATCCAGCTGCGCGTCAAAGTAATCCTCGAACAGACGCTCGTCGGTGCCGCCGGCGATATCACGGGCACGGATGTACATCTCGTGGTCATAGTCGATGGGGATGGAGTGCATGTGGTGCACGGAGCCGATGAAGAATTCAAAGGGGAAGCGGGAGAGTGAGCGGGTGATGAGGGTTTGCGAGGAGGACCGGATCCAGTCGCATTCGAAGCCGACTATGATGGAGATTTGGGAGGAGTATTTTTTGCGTAGGCGCAGGGCTTCGGTGAAGTAGGCTTCTTCGTTGGTGGAGTGCCAGGCTTCTGTTTGGCCGGCTTCGATCTGGAGGGGTTGTTAGCAAGTGAAGTGAATATAGAGGAGTGGATCATGCGAATTATTTGATGGAGATGGTGGTGGGAAAGGGTACGGCACTTCTTCTGGGTAAAAGTCCACCTCTTCGCGGGGCATGTGCTCTGTCAGGCAAAAGACTTGCATCTTCTTGCTGATGGCGGTCTGGATGACTTCCTCAAGGGAGTTTTTGGCATGGCCAGGGCAGAATTGGCCCGAGTGGCTGTGATGGGAGAATGGCATTGTGTATGTATTCTTTTTTTTCCTGGGTTGTGGTTAGCCAGGTTCATCTGAGGTTGATGTCGCAAGAGAGAGATGGCTGGAGAAGCCCAGGTATCCAGCATGTACTGTCTTGAGACTTACCTCTGGATCTAGATTCCAGGTGTGATGTGATGTACAGTAATGAGAATCGAATATCAGAAGTGGGGGAATGACAAGTTCAAGTTAGATAGGAAACAGAATGTTGATAGCAGCTCCGATAAGAAATTCAGTCCCGCTTTTGTGGGGGGAGTCGAGTCATACATAGTGCATGGGCATCGGACTCGATGCTCCGTACGGAGGTCCATCCCAAAAGTCTTTCGATTTTTGCTTATTTTCACTATACCTAATCTAGTCTAGGCGTTTTATAA
>JAMAGZ010000162.1:0-48859 GCA_023626575.1 Penicillium sp. PF1803
GAGGATAGAGCGATAAACCTATTAGTGATTACTAACTAGTTAATAAAGGGGGTTATCCTAGTTAGTATAGTTAAAATTATAGCTAAGCGAGTAACTAAAGCCTTCTTAAAGTATTTCTATATATACTATAATCTACTACTATAGATCACGAGCGATTAGGGACTATAGTTTATAAGTAGCTTTTAGAAAATCATCTACGAAAAGCTAATAATTTAACGCTATCTCTTAACCGCGTTCTACCTATAGATAGATAGAGCTATAGAGTGTATAAATTAAGAGGTAGAAAGGATCCTACGCGCGTTTAGCTCTTACGCCTAGGATAATTAGGCGCCGCTCCTCCTAATCATAGCGATAGTGATTAATAACTAAGACGTAGCGTCTATTAGGATATCACTATTCTTCTTTACGTATAGGTACTATATTAACCTAATTAGAATTAAGGTTATAAATGTTACTAAAGGGATAACTAGACCGGGGCGAGCTAGCGAAGTCTTCGTGAAATAGCTCCGAGACGCTACTAATTAGGCGTAGGCTATAATCGCGATAGCGTAAGATAGATAGGAAGAGTAGGCGAACTAATCGTGATAAGTAGCCCTAGTCTATAGGGAAGGGGACTAGGTTTAGCTAAACCTAAGGAATATCTAATCCTAACGTTAATTAAAGAAGCTAGATTAGATACATACGAAGTATACCGTTTAAGAGGTGCCCTCCCTATATATAGTACGATTAGATATACTAACTAGGGTGTACCTAGTATTCTATATAGACTTAATCCGGCCGGCTACTAGCGACCCTCTCCTATTATAAATCGTGGATGATTCGTAGCCGCCTCCCCTACTTATCGACGGCGAGTTAGAGTACTAGGTAGAGGAAATTCTTCACTATAGAGTGCGCAGAGTAGGGCGGGGGGTCAGAACAGAAGTTTTAGTGAAATAGGCAGGATACGCGGAGACTATATAGGAACCGCTAGACTCTATGCGCGATTATGAGGCTCTCGAGAAGTACGAGGGGCAGTTTAGCCCCGTATCGGCAACGATTAGCCCCCTAATCGACGGCGACAGAGATATCATAATAACCACTATTAGGGTGAGGAAGGGGGTACTGTAACGGGCTAGGGCCCGGCGATAAACCATGTGTCATGGCCTTACGTGCTCTTAGGAACGGGCGGAGAGAAGACCAGGACGATCAGGCAGAAGATCGGCGCGGGGTAGAGACACCGCCATTTCGCTCCCCTTTCCCCCAGGAAACGGAGCGAGTTCTCTTTCCTTCTTCAAGATTGTTGTAAACAGTTTGTGGCCTAGTACGATTGAATCAATTCTGCTTCAGCCCTTCACAAGACACTTCTGAAAAGACGAACGTTTGATCAATCGCTAAGGATAAGGTGAAAGATGACTTGTATCTTTCAAGATCCTCGATGATTTTTTTCACGTATAAGCGATTAAGTGGCCACTTCTATGCTCGAAAGCCTAATTTTTTTATCACTCTCTTCCCTTTACCCGGATTAAGCGTCGCTTCTAAGGATATGAGGGTTAAATAGCACTTAGTAAAAGGATTATTTAGGGTGTGAGAACTGGATAGTTTCGTTCTATTAGGGCCCTGAAGGAGTGCTCTTAGCTCCTAGAGGACTCCTATAAGATCTATAACTATCCTTTATAGCTCGAAGATTTCGTCACGAGTATCCTTTACTTCCTGAATGTAGCCGCCGTAAAACTTCATAATACTGCCCGTGAGTTAGATAATCGTAATCACGCTAGCGGCAGACGATATTCTATCTATTTAGCGAGAAGATAAGGTAGTTTAGTGAAAAGTTTTTGCTATTAGTGATTTTATTGTAACAGTGGATAGTTATATAAGATAGAAGTCTCTTTAAAGGTCACTCGAGAAGGGAAGGTGCCAGGGGGTAGGGGGTGGGTATAATATAGGTGTATGCTTAGTGGCGCTAGTAGGACTAATTAACTTATCGCCTTCATTACGTACCGGGAAGACCCGAATAGGTAAAGATAGGCATAAAATTCAAGAAGGTACGGAGTACTTAGAGTTAAATCCTCTTCTAAGCATTTTTTCTGCTTAGTGACACTTATATTAAACGGGACTAAGCTAACGAGGGTTTAAAAGCTAGGGAAGAAGGGGTTATAAGGTAGCGCGTATCGAGTATATTTTTGATGTTATTAGACTAGCTAAAGGTATAAAGCTAAGGGCTAAGAAAGCCCTAGAACTCGAAGGATCCGCTAAGAAATATACACTTAGTCTATTTCACGTGTATGCCTAGATATCCATCTACGTCGCACGTCTTGCTGTATCCGTATGCCTTTATCGCTAGATTCGATTTATAATAACTATAGTGTTTCTAGCACTTTCTTTTCTAGCTTAGACTAAGTTAACTAGGTCGGTTATATGGTGAAGTAATTATTTCTAATCAGCGCTTTCAGAGATAAGGAGATAGCTTAGGCATCTCTTAAGCTCCGTTCTACAAAACCTAGACCATTAAAAATAAAGCGTAGTTTTAAGGCTAGCCGTCCTCTTCCCTTAACTATGTGGGAGCCACGCTTAAACGGTCATTTAGGTATAGACCTATAACTAAGGGCAGGGAAAAAGACTGCTATTAACTATTAATCCCGCATTAATTACGGTTCCCTTTATAAAGATACTATTATGTAAGAAAAGTCTCTATTCTTAGCAAAAGCGCGACCTACCGCTAAGCTATATATAGATTAGGGACTTAGGGAGAGGGTTTAAGACAGAGCGCGTAGTGTATAAGAGGGGGAATTTATTTTCGACTCTAACTATATATAGTAGCATACTTTTCGCATTATGATTCGTTAACACTACTATACGTGTATAACCCCTAGCACGTGATCCACATCGATCGAGTCCCTTAATTAGTGTTTAAATAATGGATATGAAGGGCTGAAGCCGATTTGAGTTAATCTAACTAGGCCACGAACTATTTATAATAATCTTAGGGAAAAGGAAGGAAAAGGGGGCGTTCGTGTATGGTTACGACAATATAGGAGGTAGGCAAAAGCAATATAGAAGGCTATGGTCATATGGCTACTATCGGGCAACAGCCCCTTATAATGGATGTCTTAAGTTGCGATTTATATTAGAACTCTCCGGGGCTCTAGATAGCCTTAGCCTATAACGGAATCCCGAGTAAGTGCGAGTAGCGAAGAGGTTACTATAGCCTAGACAAGACGGCTAGCAATTTAAGCAATAAGTATTAGAAGAGTTTACAGGAAGCGGAATGGATTAGCTAAGGTAGTGCTATATCTCGGGAATTGATAGGGACACCGTAGATTTGGCTAGTTAGTTAGTTACTGGCACCGTAATTATGTAATACCCGCATCACATAATCAATTTTGCCAAGAATCCTTACCATACATTACCGCAGCAACTGCATTACTCTACATTACTTACTACTATAGCAACTACATTCTATCTACTACTATAAGAGCTTCTCTTTCACTTGTTCTATTTCATATTATTTACATATCCTATTATACCCTGCATGAACGAATTGTATGGCCAATTTCTCCACAATTTGAGCACTTTGGCGCTTTCTTCTTGATAACCCTTTGGTCCGATGCCTTGTTACTTTGATATGATGTGTTGTTTTAGTTTGATGTCCTCTGTGGCTGTGATAATATAGGCTCAAGTATTAGCAGATACTCTGATACCTCATTACCAAGGCCAATTCGCCAGAATTGATGAATATCGCTTAGTGGAATTAGCTGATGTGTTAATAATAAGCCAGCGATTCGGTAGGCACATGGAAGGCCCATTGTCCTAGTGAATATATTAGTACACTTAGATAGAGGTGCTTCGGGAGTAGCTCTCTTAGCTATAGTAACCTGATTAGAGATTAAGGATATTGAATATCGTGATGTTCTCTTTGTAATATTCGAATAGAGAAAGTGTGAGCAAAAATTAAGTGTTTTGATCTTATCTTCTGCAAGATCAGACGAAAGGGTATAGTGCTGAGCTTTTAATGCATTATTAATTCGTTCAAACACAAAGAGTATATCACCTGTTGATCCTCCTATATACTGTTTCATAATAGCATAAGAGCCCTCTACTCGTGAGGTCGCCTAATTACTAAGATGAAGGTATTACCTAATCTAAGCCCTAATAAATAGCTCTTTATAGGTTAGCTAGGTTTGTTTCACATATCGAAGAGCAGCCGGAGTAAGACTAAATCTAGTCTCAAACTTAGCTAGTCGATCTTTATATTCAACTATAGTAGATAAATTAATAAGCTCTTTCCATAACTTTATAAAAGCTTCAAACTCCTCATTCGAAGAGAAATATTACTTCGTCTTTGCAAGCATATTCTTATTAATATGCCAAATGCATAGTAAATATAGGCTTCCTAGATAGATAGATTTAATTACACCTAATAAAGTAAGGTCTCTGTTAGTGCAAAGAACTAGGGGAAAGGGTAAAGGATCAAGCTAAGAAAAGAAGGTCTATAGAGTCTACTTATAGCTTTCTTCCTGCTCATTTTGCATAAAGCAGAAAGTAATACTATATAACGAATTCGATAGCGATAGACCGATAATATAAAGAAGCGGTATCTTATAATGATTTATTTTATAAGTGCAATCTAATAGAAAGACCCTATTATATTGATTAGCATATCGAATTAATTCAGGATGGGTAAACATAAAGAATAGGATATAGCCTTTAGTATCCTGCTTAAATACATATCTCCAATCGTTATTTTAAAGAGTCTCTCTTAGGAATTCAAGCGGTGTATAATTCCCGAGTTTCTTTCGTCTTGATTCTCCTCGGATATTATAGATATCTCTTAGTTTAATTAAGATATCAGTATCTTTTCGCATAAGACCTAAGATATGCTGTGGCTTTGATCTAACGTTAATTAGATGCTCAATAGTTTAGGTTTGGTCTTCGGTAAACTGTCGACGTCGTGCTATTAGATAGCTAATCATATTATTATCAGGTTCATGGTTATGGGTAGGGTCTCTCACCTATATTTCCCATTGGCTAGTATTAAGTTTCTTCGCATAGAGACGAAATGGGCAGCCTATTCGTTTCGTACTAGTTCTTCGGCGCTTCGCCCCCTCTAGAGCATCAATTCTATCATAGTATATACCGCCTCTATCGCAGCCGAGACAGATATTTTTATCTCGAGAGGAGCGAATAATAGTGATAGCATAGCCATGAGATAGGGCATGCTCTTGGATAGAAGCAAGTAACTGCTCTCTAGTCTCAAAGGCCTGTTCCATTGGTGGCTCCATGAAGGGATAAAGCAAGTTGAAGGATCAGATAGAGAATCAGATGAAGAATCAGATGAAGAATCAAGTGAAAGATAGATCGAATAGAAGAAAGAGAAGCTCTTATAGTAGTAGATAGAATGTAGTTGCTATAGTAGTAAGTAATGTAGAGTAATGTAGTTGCTGCGGTAATGTATGGTAAGGATTCTTGGCAAAATTGATTATGTGATGCGGGTATTACATAATTACGGTGCCAGTAGCCAAATCTACGGTGTCCCTATCAATTCCCCTATATCTCGGAAGGAGATAGAAGCTATACTAATCGATAAGTTGGGTATAGCGGAGGATAAATCGCGATTAATAGCCGCACCTCGCGAGAAAAGTCATAAGAGGGATAACGCGTTAGTATTAGTAATTCGGACGAGAAAATTAACTCGTTAGTTACTTAAAAGTAGAGAGAAAAGTGCGAGGACGAAGCGTAAGCACGGCAGAGAAGCAACGCGTGGAAGTACGTTATAGGGGGTCAATATAAAAACGGGGTCCTTAAGTCGCACATAGAGCAATCACCGAGGCCGAAGGCACAGGTAGGTGCAGAAAAAGCCCTAGAACCCTAAACTTTAAGAGAAACCAGACCTAAATCGGTAAACTCGCGGCGAATAATAAGTGCGCGTGGCGGAACGGTTCCAATGTAGAACTGGTGACGCGCGCTGTCGCACGCTGTGGCCCTGAAACGAAACAAGTACGAAACGTGAGTCGTAAGTTGAATGACAATATGAAATTTGAACGATTAGTCTTGATAACGCACCGGAAAGGTAAACACGTATGTCCGCTAGGACTAGCTAATTATATATATGTCGAGTGACGTAGCAAAGTGTGGCGTACGGTGTGATGATTGGACGAGCATGCATGCAAAAGAATACAGTATCCATAAAAGTCAAAATGATTTGAACAGGGAGGAAAAGGAGATAGTTAACTAGTTAAACAACTATTTTACGTAAGTAAGCCTGAAGAAACGGAAACCACAGGTTGAAGATCGTGGCAGTATTGATCACGACATCCGTTATGAAGACGAAGCCACATTGGCCCTACCTTCCAAAAGGCCAAAAAGGCAAGGAAAAACATACAACAGCCAGGATTCGCATGTGGTTACCCACCATACTACTAACTGGCCGGCGTGTGGCTTATGTGCGGCAGATAGTCGGGTGGCTGCCGCCCGGGTTATGGTTGCGCGACTTGGGTGAGATAGGGTGAGTGCGCAATAGACTGGGTGAGAATCCGGGTGAGAGCCGGTGAGAATCACCCTGTGTCGCACGCACCGCACGGGCCCTCTCTCACCTGGGCTTAGATGCAGTTATTGGTTCACCTTGATCTAATTGAAACTGTGCTCTCTTGGCACTTGCAGATCCCACTGAATCGTAACCCAGGATTGGCCAAATGAACGGCGAGGCTGACTTCAATGTCGCCTTGGGCTAACGTAGTTCCCGCCCGACCGGGACACCCAGCCTGTTACGGATATGGAGCTTGCAGGTTTAGGCAGTTTACAATGGAAACGGGAATAACCTCATGTTGCTTTGTTGGCTTTGTTGCTTTGTTGACCCATTGCTTAAAGGGGCTTCTTTTGGTGGATTCTGATTCTTTCCCCTTCTTTTCTCTCTAGTCTTGATACTTTCGTTGAATACTACCATGTTGATTTGACATCTTCGTGCCTGAGTGTAACACAGCCCATTAGAAAATTTCAAGATCAATTATATTAACCCACGCTCATTAATTCAACTAAATACAGGGTTTTTACACGTAGTAATCCTGTGGCCAGTCTGCCAACACCCACTACACCTAGGCGCAGCCCTAGTAGCCGGCCTATCTGCCTGAATAGGCAATTCGACCTCCGCATGCGATTCAACCCTATCTTCTTCTGCTGGCAGATTCGGCTGCGCAGCTAGCTATAGGCCCTCTTCAACGGTCAAACCTGCTTCGCAGGGTATATGCCTAGCCTTCCGATTGCGCTTTGTAATGTTCCTCTCGTTGCCTGCGTGGTATTTGGCGTTCTCCTCTGCTAGTAAAGCACCGCTGTGTAGCGCTAGATAGTACCCCTTGATCATCTGGTCTAAGATCTCTTTTGATGGGCTTAGAGGGCTGTTTGACCGCCGCTTTAGTAGATCTTTTAGCATAGAAGCTTGCTTGAATAGCTGAGCGGCGGTTCTAGGCGTTTTTGTTGTGAATTGGCTAGAACTAGTGCTTGGCCGGCTGCTTGGTGGTGACGGTGTTCGTAGAGAGATATTAAGCTTTGAGAGCACTCTTTCTGCATTGATTAGCACTAGGCCAGCAGCTACGAAGCTATTTTGGATAGTAGCCGATTGGAAGGCTTCTAGCCGCGCCCGCTGATAGTTCACTAAGAACTCAGGTTTATCGATGTGGTTGTTTCCTTAGCGTGCAAGATCGCTAACGAAACGGCCGTACGCCTTCTTTAATATAGCAAAGCAGCCAATATCTAGTAGCTGTAGCAGATGCGATGAATGCGAGGGCATACAAAGTGGTATAATATCGTTTTCAGCGAATACTCGGTCGAATAGGGGCGTAAGGTGGCTACCGTGGCCATCAAGAATCAGCAGCTGAAACCGACCGCGCTTACGTGAATTCGTATGCGGGATAAAGTGTTTTTCTAGCCAGCGTAGGCTAGTCTCATCGGTAGTCTAGCCGTTCGCAGAGACCTCGATTCGCCAATCTCTCGGTAGATCCTCACTAAACCACCTAGAAAGAGCCACTTTGCCCTTGAAGATTACGCATAGCGGTAGTTTATAGCCGTCTGCGCATATAGCCTCGATTGCAGTGACCTATTCGCGATTACCTAGTTGTAGTATTAGTCTCCGACCGTAGTATTCAGCCCTGGTGGCTACCTTCTGCGAAGATATAAGGCCCATTGCAAAGCCTGTCTCATCAAAGTTGTAGATATCCTCCGATTGTATACCGTTCTCGTCAATCACGCTTTGTACGGTAGTAAACCAGGCTCGTAGGGTCTTCGGGTCTTCATTCAATGCGCGTGGGTAGTCATATCGCCTGGAGAAGCGCGATCGAAGCTCATCACGCCGCGAAACAAAGGTTGATGACCAGTTCTTGCCAACAGTAGGCGGAGGGCTACTACCGCGCGCAGCTAGTAGGATATTAGCCATCTCTCGTACGGTAGCCGGCCGAGGGGCTGCTCCACGCGAATCCAGTGAGAGAATCCACTCAGTAAGCGAATCCTCTTCTAATTTAGTCAGTTTATGGCCACTTGGGCGGTGGTCAACGCGTGAGGGTCGGCCAACGCGTGAGGTTCGGCTGGTTACGCGCGCGTGAAGCGTACTAGGCGGTATTTCATATAGGCTAGCCGCTGCGCGAATAGATTTAACACGGCCATTTTGAATATCGTCAAGGGCTCGTAAGATCTTGCCCTCCTGACTAGCCAATTTTCGCGAGGATTCAGAGCGAATTGGTGGCATGGTGGTTGGTTGAAGATGGTATGTAAGTAGATTAATGCGATTTGACCCGTAGTGTCTCGCACGGCCGGGTGTCCCGGTCGGGCGGGAACTACGTTAAAGTACGTAGTGCGTGCTTGTTGTCAGACATCGTGCGGACATCAATGTACTGTATTTCCTTGCCTCAGGGATCCAAGCTATCTATCACCTTAGGCATCAACATCCTGTAGCTTATGGCAAAGCTAAAATCCGCGTGGTTATATTTCCAAATCATACGGCAATAACTGCGTCGTACATCTTCGACCAGCCTTATGTTGGAGCACTATTCCACTAGTTGAAGTCCTTGAACTGGCCCTTCCACGTCTTGCAGGATGATTATTTTGACACTGTTAAATACCGTCAAAGGAACATATAAATGATTGACGAGTATTAAAGATATAGGGATATCATACGGGCGATTAGGATAGAGCTAGATTCTTACAGGAATGTCGGTCTAGATAGAGAAATATTTGAAGTACGTCACCTTGAGTCATCGACACTAGCTTGTCCAAAGTGCCACTTGACCATAAGGTCTAGTTGAATCCTTTCTGATTACACGGATTCAAGATCGTTCTCGTACTATCAGTGACGAACTACATCGGCGTAAAGTCACGATAGAAAACATATATTTGAGTAGCCATGGGTCTAGTACGCAACCCGACAACCTTAATACGTCTAGATTGATGATCGCTATCCGGTCATTCTGTCCCTGGGAATACTGCTTCTGGAGATAGCGAGCGGGGCCCCGATGGTATTTAAAATGGGGGAGGAGCGATGCTTTGCTGCGCTCCAGCACTGGAGTGCCTTGATGAACAGTTGGAAGAAGAACGGCTCCAAAGCTATTCCTGATGGGCTCGTACGCGCCTTATCAGCATGCCTGGAACCAGGACGACTTAGAAAAAGGAGAATAGACAAGGCGATAACTACACCGAGTCAGAGTTAGCGCCTCGAGCACCTTAGCTATCCCCTGGCTATCACCCCGTTGGGCGTTGAGTATGTACTAGCGAACGGCACGGATATATCCAGTGACGTATCGGTCTTCTGTGCTATTGTTCTCGATGTAATCAAGCACCCGGCGAGCCCTATCTGCTATGACTTCTATGGATCGGAGTGGGTCACTGGGTGCCATAGATTTTGGTGTTCCTCTTCTTTCAGGGGGGAAAATCTGTGCATTCGCACTAGTCGCAACAACCGCGGCTATCTCACCTATGTAATAGGAATCAGACGGTAGCGCTTGAAGTTACGACTACGATGAACTAATTCTCAAGGTCACAGGACCTCTGGTTCGCGAGATATCTCAAGAAAGCGTTTTTGCCAAGAAAGAGTTGTTCCTCGCTCTATCGATTACTTGGGATTGCTGGAATTGGATACCATGAGTTCAAAGGAAATAGCGGCAAGTTTGTACCAGAAAAACCTCTTGAAATTCAGATAGAGTTACCGAATCAATAAATTTTCGCTCTTGTATAAATACGGTATAGGCAGATGGTATCTACTCTTTTTATGCCGAAATAGGGTCCTATGCATTCATTCATGAATTGTTTCATTACCGTCAATTCTTCCACTGGTGCGCGTTGTCCAGTCCAAGAGTACTGGATAAGTTACCCTCGTCCAGATAGCCCCAAGTTGTCCCCTATGGATCCTATTTGCTGCGAATATCTGTTCGACGCCGAGCATTATTATTAGCCCAGAAATTAGGCTTGCGCACATAGAAGTCCGAATCTCCTAGGTAAGCACTAACCGAGTGTCCCTCTATTCCCTTCATCGCATTTTTCACCCGGATGTGGCACCGTAGGTTATCGTGCTCGTCTTCTTATGTAGTATACAGAGCGAAGTAATAGTTGGATTGCACGCTGAGAGCTATGCTAGGAGCTTTCTTCGACTGCAAGGGCATATAGAAAGCCATAGCGCAGAGGACTTCTTATGGGTAAGGCTGTAAATGGTTTTTCTAGTACTGCTAGAACATCAGCGTCGTTTTGAAAATAGGCATTATCTGCACAATAGCAATACCTCTCCGGATTAGCGTTTGCTTAGTTGTGGCACTGCACTACGTCTGCCCGTGCTGCCTAGTAGAGCTTCTGGCCCTGCTCAGAATTACAATAAAACAATTATCCCTCAGCTATCACAACATCAAAAGCTTGGGCTCGCTCGCATGTCCAACCCCATTTCTGCAAGGCAAAGTTAGCACACAAAGCACCACCAACCACTATATAATTTCAAATCCTTACGCCATAATTTATCCAATTCTACCCTGAAGCAAAAGGCCTCCTAGAAAACTTCAGGACAATAGCAGCGGAGAACATGAGCTAGTGATCCTTGAGAAAGACAGAGGAATCTCCTATAGATCCAATAGCAAGGTGGCAGTTCTCCTTTGTAGCCAACTCAACGGCAGCCACAATATCTTCCTACCAAGTCGCTTTCAGGACTGCAAATGAGAAGCGCTCCGGATGGCGATGATTGAATACCCCACCGGCATGGGCATCTTCGTAGGTGGCTGGATCTGCCGATTCTCGCCATATTATTTGCATAGTTGTTGGATCGATACAAAGCTGTAATGAATACCTGCCCTGAAACGGAACTTGATGAATGTCATTTCTTGTTATGAGTGTGGGGTTCTGAGTGTGGGGTTCTGAGTGTGGGGTTCTGAGTGTAGGGTATTTGTATACCCACGGTCTCGAAAGCATGTCCAAAAACGGATGACAGGGATTCCCGACAGGGCGACCTCACCTTCATGACTTCAGCGGAAGAGAAATATCTAGGTCCTGAAAGATTTTCAGGAATTCAGGCCGATTCAATGGAATCAAAGGCCGTATTATCTGTCATGATTCACTGAAGCAGGTTTTGTTCCAACTGCTTGATCCTGTTTTACTCAGCCCTCTTCTCGAAGATGCTCGATATTGACGACTTTATACTGCTCATCTTATCTTTATCTTTACCACTTTTGGATCCACTTGGAAAGATCCCATGATTCATCAAGCCAAAGACCATATTTGATGTAGATGTTGCTCTTGCGGATCTGTTGTCTTCCAATGGGCACTGTTTGCGCTTGATTTCCCGATCTTCTTGAGGCACTTTTCCCCTCTTGGGCCACCATAACTTCCCCTCCAGTGAGAACACGCCAGGCTCTGCCCAGAGGCTTTACTTTTTGTGTTTTCTGTCGCCTAGCTTCCCATTCGCCATTGGTGCTGGGCGCGTTACGTTCTGGTCCTCAACGAACATACTCTCCTGCGCAATTTTCAAGGCTGCTATTGGTAGGTAAAATTATAACAGAGACGGAGCAACTACAGAGCAGAAGGAGAGATCCGTGGGGAGAAGGAGTGAGGAGTCACGTAATCTAAGGATCTCTCCCACTTATATATCTCGACAAAGATATTAACTAGATCGAGACCGGAATCAGACTTCGCACGAGAATTTAGAAAATGCACATTTATATTTTAGCGAGATCCTTCAGGATAGTTGCTGAGGCGATTAATACCTCTGGGGACCCAAAGCAAGGGCTACCCGTTCTTTTTTCCCGACTCTCAGTGCTTCATGCAGCCATAAAATGATGATCGTGATCTCACAACAGTAAATTGTTTGATCGTAGTTAGCTTGTGTCGCAGTGTCAAAATGCGCACATCCTGACTGGCCTACGAGAAAAGGACCTTCCCAGTTTGATTTCCTCGTCGATATCTCGTGGCAGTATATTTTGTTTCCTTGCGAACGCGAAAACTTTATCAGATGGTCGAATGCCCGCTAATCAGCCTTCGCTCTCAGGTCAACCCCCAGGAATTACCTAGGCGTGATGTCTAAGTTGAGGACATATGCTGAACGTCAGTAATCGAAGCGATTGTGTCACGGCCACACTGCTACGCGCCAAAAGGGTTTGCATATTGTGTCACTATTCAAGAGATTGATGGCCTGAATTACTGCGACTTCAAAGCAACCAGCAAATGTTCTGATGGTACGAGTTATCTCAGCTGAGTAGTCTTGTGCTTCCGCACAAGACTTCAGCAAGCATTGTTGCTGCTCCTCCTGCTCTACTCATTCAAATAAATGGTTCGTACGAGCATCTAATATCTGTTACGTGTAGAGACAATTGCTGTTACTACCTTTATTCTCATCAACCATATTGGTATAAGCCGATGAAGAGTACGCAAATTGATACTGAGCTAATAGGCAGGTATTACTCCGACTTCACCGAGCTCCAATGACCTGATAAGACTGTATCTTAAAGCCAGCCAAACTGCAGCCCACCGATCCACCTATAGCATGAATGTTGCCAGCACAGCCTGCTTGCGGCCAAAGTCTCAATCCAAAATTTCCGCCACTGTCAAACGTGAAGCTTTCTGCTCCACCTGAGCCCACTGACAAGCATCCTGTGGCGGATCTAGACCCCCCTTGGCCGAGTAGGTTATCGCAAAATTGATCACTGTAGAACTCAACTTCCCATTGGTTCACGTCGAGATTGGCACCGCCTTCGATGTCAGTTGTGTTGAGTGGCGCAGACCAAACTGACTTGGCCAGTAGTAGGGTCGAAATAATAACTCCGGACAACATTATTTTGAATCAGTTGGCGGAGGAGAGGTCTTAAAGCATTGAATCCTTCCAAGTTCATAGGGGCAACGACAAGTGTTTCGTTCTCTCTGGGCTATAAAATATTGGCTTGTTAGTTTCCTTGACAGAGCCTCTATATGTGATTGAGGCATTTTATGGGGTTTCACACATCAAGAAGCCCACCTTGTGGTATTGTCTCTGGAGTTTCTGCCGACATGCTCACAACCGAAGATATTCGCACCTTAAGTATTATTGAGATGTTGTCAATGCTAGATTTTATGGAGTTGCATGCTCTGGAACATGAGGATATTAGTGCGGCGGTTGTGACGTCACCTGCGTCATTTTATTAACAAATAAACATAGCTCGTCACGAAGCATAAGCATGTCCATAAGCATGTCCATAAGCATCCCCATAAGCACGTCCATAAGCATAAGCACTAACTTAATTCCCTGCCAAGTGCTGCAATCTATTTTGCCTTGGGTCGTTTCCTTGGGCAGATCTTGGCTTCCCCTGGAAGATGGGGCGGACAAAACCTGCCAGGGTACAGGTGTACTGGTCCCCAGAACCACGTATAGGTGTCTGCCCGACGCCGGAGCAGCTAGTTTTATTATGCAGATATGAGCAAAATATAGTGTCTCCTATGTGCTGATTCCGAAACAAATGACGCTGGTAACATTCCTCCTCCACCACCATCCTTATATCAGCGCTTGACCTCAACAAGATGTTTCCCCTGCTTCCACTGCCGCCATAATTACGCCAGCATGGCTTTTTCCGCAACAAACCCCGATGCCCCTTCTCTCTTGTTCGCCTCGCAGCGCGCATGTCAAATGCAACCTTTATTACCTTTGCCATTAGATGTTATCATGCCTTTCTATCCTCTCCCTTCTTCAAACCCCCTCTTACCAAAACCGAATCTGATTTCCGCTTTGTCTATATATTGCGGATCCACTAAGTAGAACGCTGTGGTATCAGAGTTGAAGGACAAATTATAGCGGCGGGCTTGACCAGCAAGTCAGTAAAGAAGCCGACTATCCTAAAGCCTGGTGACTGTGTGGAGTTTGACTGAAAATCTCGTTAGCCTAGCCGTAATTTTTGACCTTTGACAGCCTGCTGCGCTAGCAGTTGGCGAGAAAGTCATGGACGAAGGTGGTATAGAACCATGCTGACGACACGCATATACTTTAAGTAGTCGGCGTTGAGGTCCACCGATATTTCTGGACACAGTACATAATTCCCGGAACATAGAATCCTTGGGAACCTTACACAAGAAAGCGACAATCTGGACAATGTAGGATGGAAGAACAAGGTGAGGCTGCCTATAGCGAACAGCATAGTTCAGAATGGATCCGGTCTCAAGACCTCTCCTCCATCACTGTGATCTTGACGGCCTAACGACGTGGTCGATGGAGTTGACGACGTGCAAAAGGCTTTGAACGTTGGTGCCCGACTGGATATTGCCGCGAATTCCTCGACAACTGTCTCTATCGAGATGTGCGCGCTGATGTCTTTGATGTTGGTGAGGATGGTCAGAGCAACCAAGCTCGTGCCTGGGCTATCAGGCCTTTATTTGCAACCGTCACAAGCACTGTCAATAATGAATGAGGCTATTCCGATTCGCCATCTTGGCGGGAGCATGGTGTATAAATATTATTGCTGATAACGAGAACAGTTAGAATCTAGAAAAGGGGCGTTCACAACGGATTTGAATGGTGGATTGTTGGTGACCGGTATGTCTTTTGTAGCTTATATACCCCTACTGTTGTGACAGGAGACTGGTGCACATCAGGAGTGAAGCCGCACCATTGGAAAGAATTCAAACAGCATCTACAAGTAGAGCTAAGTTTATTTCCAATCCCATGGACTGTGTGCTGTATATATAGCCTCACATATTGCCTTTCAGATAACAAATAATTCATTCCTCTGAATTACAACACCGGGCGAGCGTCCGCAGATCAATTAGAGCACGACCGCGGTTCACACTGCTCTCTACATAGCCGCCTAAGATGGTAATTCGGTGACGATCAGGGCTCTGCTAGGCTATGTTAGATTGGCTCCAGCCTCGAGCCCCTCTATCGTTGGCAGTAAAGAGGACATCCTGCGCGTCCTCGAGGAGCTCCCGACCGACAGGAGACTGTCGCTGTGTAAAAACGGCCGGAGGCCCGTACTTACAAAGGATATTTCTGTATATATCTCCAAGCACACGGCATAGCCTCTCCCTGTGCTATCTCTTTATCTGAGAGGGGATTCATTAAGTTCAAGAGAAGGGAATTGAAGGTGCCATCTTTCTCTTCATCAACCCACTGCGCACAGAACTCGAACAACTTTGGATAGTAGCTTGCAGATACCCAAATCTATAAGGCAGGGTGAGGCGTCTTCCTGCCACAGGATATTTCGACGTGCTATATCTAAGTGGCAAAGCAAGAGCTTTCAGTTCTGGAATCCTAGCTTCGAGTTGCGCTCGAAAAATCGGCTGTTGAACCACTTCTCCATTTCAGACTGTCACAGACAATGGAAAGTCAAGAACTCCAACCCGCCAGGAAAGGGAGACGTGAACTCCTAATGCAGAGCGGTGTAAAAGCAGAACAGACTAGTTTTTGGCCAATTGCGGGATTAGGGTTATGTAATCGCTTCAGTGGAGTTGCGGAAAACCGACGAAGCTTGATTACTCGATTCCTGAGGCCTATCGCCCAATCTCGCTCCTCAACACTCTAGGTAAACTCCTTGGGGGAGTGATAGCTCGACGACTGTCGTTTCTCGCCGAAAAACACTATCATACCCACCACGCAGTTTAGAGGACGACCGGGCAAGACCACGGAACAAGCCCTGCTAGTCCTTTCCAGCACGGTCGACCGAGCTAGGTAAATATTGGCCAGGGGTTAGTAGTCCTATCTGAACAAGAACGAGCCTAGAAGACTCTTTCGCGCCCAAGGTCTGTCGACATAGCCACCACTGCTTGTGCCAATTATTGCCGTTGCCCCCAGCGCTGGGTTTAGCTACAGGCAGCGTCACATCGGCCCTGGTTACGACGAGATTGTCCGTACTTCGGGGAGGTTGGTTCCGGTTACCCGCCCCATTTTCGCAAAAATTCGATACTTAGCTTATACCAGTTTTATGCATTTGTAACCTCTGTCTGACACACCATACATCTATATAAAATGCCGAGGATAAGTCTGAGACCATCCACTGCGTCGACATATAGGGTTTTTGTTGTTATATGATTCCTTTACAGGGTAGCAAGCGTTGGGTACTTTCCTCTGTAACTCTGGTTCGAAGCGGGTGAGAGCGATGCATATGGAATTTTCGGTGGTCCCTGGCGAGGATGCGCACGCTAATCGGATCATCCCGTACAAAAGAGGGGCTGGAAGCCTCAGAACCGCTGAGAGACCGAAGGTACCTCATCCCGTCTCCGACCTTACGGGGTGTTGAGGATACTAAGTCTAAGACGATCCAAGGGACATACATAGGTAGGTATTTTGCCGTTATAGAATTCCTCCGCATAAAATTAGAAAGGACGAGAGGTATTCAATAGTTAAGAATAAAATATATTTTCCTACAGGACTGAACTACAATATTATCTCTACAAAGTTCCAAATTTAGGCTCTTGGTTGACTTTATTAACAGAGATCCAGAGGAGTCGCAAGGTTCACTTTGGTCATAAACTGTGACCTTTCATGTACGGTCATTTCACTACCAAACAACTAACTGCAAATTAAGCAAGACCCTGTAGTGCTTAGCCAATCAAGAGCGCTCTTTGTCAGTCCAGAAAAGTGTCATTTCGGCTTATCCAAGACAACCAATCTCTGAACATTTCTCAAAATGCGGCCATTTATTTCATCCACGAACTCCGATAAAGCTACTGAGGCACTCGTGGTAAATGTGACGTCTCAATAGAGCTCTTTGATTGGCGTCTTTGTTAAATCCCAAGGCTTTTATTGACACCTAAAGGCGTACCATTAAGTTTTCCTGGGGTAATCCAACAGATGAAACAGTTGATCAATTGAGGGCGAGGGACTTGATAAGCACCACTGGCCAATCGTTTGATGTGTTTACGCCGCAAGTGTTGCCAAAGTACTCTTCCACTTTAATGCTTTGTGCAAATAAAGATTTGGGAATAAATAGGCGCATTCTAACCTCTGTCAAGGCTGTAATCTTGGTCTTCTTTTTCCCCGGTCCTGCAATCTTTAAAGAACAGTACATATGGTAGACTTTAATATTAACGGGAAAGTAAAACTGCATCACTCTGCATACAGCTAAATCCCTTGCTACTCTAACATAATGAAAGATCCAACCACGTGGAAGATACTAACATGTCGTTTTCCCCTGAACGGAGGTGGTGGCAAAATCGCCTAGCTAAAAAAATGTTTCGGACGTACTTATTCGATGCATTCAAGGAATAAATTGTGACTCGCTGACGTTAGATGAGCCAGGAGATAAGGAGAGATCGAAAAGGCAGATTTTTCCGAAACACAACACCGATATACAAAGACAAGTCTTCCAGGTAATACAATGTCTGGATGTGACTTCAACTGGCGCTCAGATCACGTCACGATCAATCGATTTCAGCCAATGTTCAACTTGAAGTCTTAGATAACCATATATTTAAGATATGTTCTGGTATATCTTCTGGAGAAATACAACCAGAGGAAATTATTTTATCAAGTAAAAATGCAAGTTGTGGTTCCCATTCAGTTAGCAATGGGTAAGACAGCCCTCTACCACAAGCCCAAGATAGACTTCACTTAGATCTTTGATACCAGAGAATCTCCGTCGCATATATTTTCCAAACTTACGGAGATAATGGCAGATGAGACTTCAGAAACATTAGATACTCCCGGAAACATAATGTCTCCTATGCTACGCAGGCGTCCAAGTCTTTGGTGAACTGCAGACCAGCCTACTAATTTCACACCTTAGGAAAGAAACCTCTGAAATTGGAGTGCCGTATGTTTTTTATGTCTTTCTTCTTTTCTGTGCCTGCCTAAAGTACGGCGTAACTTACAGTTATTAGATGCGCATTGATAGATCAGACTATTCATAATCCGTTATCCAGAGCCAAAGAACAAAACAAAGTAGTCAGGGAGGAAAAATCATAAAGCAATTGGTTAAATACTCGGTGTCCTGACACTAGCCAGCAACTTCAGTATTCCTCGAGGATATAAACGAGTATTTCCGTTCACAGCGAGCTGAAGAAAAACCGTAAGGAGGTACGAAATGTCACAATGACCTTGGGGGAGTATATCTATTCTTGCTAAGTAGTTGTTCCTATTTAAAACAGATTCATGTGACCAATCCCATGGATAAGGAGGTCGGTCGGTAGATAAGATTTTGCCAAAGTATAAGAATCCAATATTACCAAGCTTTCAGCCCCGGATCTGCCATCCCTTGATAATATGGTTCTATTTGGGGGCCTATCCTCCTTCGTTTTTAACAGCATTTGCTGGAAAACTCCGGGTTATTGCCGAAGAAAAGAAATCTGGAATCAAATGATAGGAGACAATCAAAGAGATTCCCAAGGTTAAGGCTAATTTTATTTGGCTTCCGAAACTGTGGTGGGCCCCGCTGGGGACGATCAGCGCAATGCAACAGATTATCTGCGTGAGAAACTTGTGGAGTCTTGAAAGGAATCACCCGTCACTTCGATCTCGGGATCTCTTCTCGATTTCCTCGTCAAGAGACTAGCATTGACATCGATCACCACGAGAAAATCAGGATCTCTCGTCCTGAGAGTTAGCGGCGGTGCTCTTATCAGCGTGCTCTCTGGAGGTCCAGAAGCGGATGGATCTGTTGGAAGAAGGAGCGAGGACTCACGTAATATAAGGATCACTCACCCTTATATATATCAACAAAAATATTCACTACATCGATACCGGAATTAGACTTCGCACGGGAATTTAGAACATGCACATTTATACTTTAACGAGATCCTTCAGGAGAATTGCTGAGGTTATCAATACCTCTGGGGACCCAAAAGTAAGTGCTACCGATTCGTTTTTCCTCGACTCTCAGTGCTTCATGCAGCCACAAAATGATCCTGCGAGGTTCAACCGGAGGAGACTGAGCCCTAACTGCCCTCTTCTTTCTCTATCCTAAATGCTACGGGTACTAATAATACTCTTTTTTTTATTTGCTTGACCAGATTTAAGGTTATTCATGGGCTGATATCTGGAACGGCCGCATATCCACCTCGCAGGTGGTTCCCGGGTCAGGCAATCGGCCTGTCTGGAAGTATCGCCGCACGACTTGGGCTGTGCACTTTGACGGTGCACTGTAGGAGCAGTGCTACGCACACATATAATACCCATCTTAGCAATCTTGGAATACTTCGCTATCGGAATGGAGAGGGGAGGGCTTAGGGGGAAGTCACGTACTCCGACCGAATTCTGCTCTAGAACAGCAGAATTGGGAAATCCGCGGGCGGCATTAACGGCGCTATCCACAACTCGTTAATTTCTCTCATATTACGAAGCAATTGTTTGGGGGAAGGGGAAGGGACGGACTTGCGCAGAGGAGTCACCGGGTCATATCGGTTTCCGATGAAGAGTAATGGTGACGAGGTATTGCCGATAAATGGGCCTATTGTTCGTCATTTGTCTTCTTTCAGGCTCGAGGGACCGGATCACCTATCATGAAAATTGAAACAGGACCGGATTTGGTTACGGAACTTACCGGTATATTCCCACGCTGGGCGCGTCTCCCACCAGATGCACGGTAGACGGATCTGTGCCCACAGGTCACCGAGTACGTGGCTTTGTGCTCGAAGGGTCTGCCAATACATGCGGTATTGTTCTTTGGATCGTGCAGTGATGTCCACCCCATCTGTGCAGGTGATCCCGAGCCCTGCTTCACGGTCACTGTCGCCCGGGGTGGTGCGGCATTGCTTCGATGGTGAGCACGAGGAGCTGTAGGCTTGTTGACGGCTCTTGGCTTTGAAGTCCGCGAAGGAAGATCCGTTGCGCTGGAGCAGGTCGTGTAGTAACCGAGCCATCGTGTCGAATTTAGTGAGCGGTGAGTAAAGCGATCGTTTTATCATCGTCTTGACGTCGCTGTAGGTGATTATATCCGGACCATGTGTTTCCGAGGCCAGAACGGCAATCGGCTTATCGTGGATGTTAACTAAGACCTGTTCTACGCGCGCTTTCACTTCCTGGACCGAGTCATCACGACCAGCCAGCGGACACGACTCTTGTCCGGCTTCGTGACAGTACTCGCAGAACTTATCAAATGCTGCGTCCGTATCCTGTAAATTAGCCAGCCAATCTCCGGCATAATAGTCTGGAGCGCTAGGCACACCATCAACAACCACACGATAGGCCCGGCGAGGTTGCATAGCCGCAAATGTGGTCCCAAGGATGCTGCCGTAGGAAAAGCCCCAAAAAAGAAACGGCTCATCGCCCTTCCGCCATCGGTTCCTCGCCCGCGTCACCGCATCGCGGTCGGAGGTGCCGTACCCATCACCGCCAAGGAGGATGTTGGTTTCGCGTTCCCGCCACTCTCCATGTCGCTCGATCAATGCGACCATATCTGCTACCACAGGTGCCGTATTCATGTGACGGCCGATCCACTCACTATTCCCTGAATCTGCGCCGAAATTCAAAGGATGTTGGGAGCAACTGGCCCCGAGGGCCTTGGCGCGCGCCCAGAGCGTATCAAACGCGTGCTCACTGCTGCCTAGAATACCCTCCGCGTCCAACTGCAACTCCCACAGCTGTCTCGCGGCGGGATGCTGAAAGCACGAGAATGCCGGTGTGGTGTTGTTCACTCCCCGCGGATCGAAGGAGACGATGTCGAAATACTTGTTTTCATACACAGAGGCATTGCTCGTGGCGCCCGGGCGTACTGCTTTCATGTCGTCCGGTGCCTCCTCGGCATCGACGATCGCCCGTATAGTCCTCCCCTGCGATAGAACCTGGTCCACCCCAGAACCGCCAGGACCACCTAAGGCGGATTAGCGACGATAGAGGTGTAGAGGTCTCTATGTACTACCTGGGTTGAGAATGACTGCACCCCCGTATCGGGGATCGGTGACGGGGACAAGCGCAGGAAGCTTGATGACGGCCAATGCGATCTTCAATGCTTGGTCGTCTGTTCGATTCCAATCCATTGGAAGCTCTAGGCGGGCGCACTGGTAGTCACTATAGCATGGATGGTAGGCCAGCGAGGGTGTTGGTATGATCTTGGTGTCGTGTGGTTAGTTCTGGATTGACAACGGGTATTAATTATGTTGCTTACATTGCCCCATTGGAAATCATGTTCAACTTGAGAGTCCTGGCCAAGGCGATCAAGGTCCTTCGTTGAGCGAAATGGCATCCCTTGGTACAGAAGGACAAAGAAAGGTACGAGGATGAGCAAGCCCGCGGCTCGAGGTATTAACCAATGTCTGGCAGTCAACTGGGACAATTGGCAGTAGTCGTCGCGCGAGGTAGGATGGAGTCTGCCCATTATGCCGTGTCTTCGAAGATCAGAGGATGGATTGCTTAATTTGTTTTCAGGAATATGAGGAGCCGGATCTAGAAGAACAAAGTACATCCAACGAAAGTATCAAAGCTAAAGAGGAGGAAAGAGACAAACAGAAGCAAGAGGGCTAAAGTAAGACCAAAACCCCTAGGTTTGAGCCAACCAATCGGCCGAGCCCCTAGAACAACCTTTCTCAGTCTCCGAACCTCCAGTACCTGCGTGAAAAATATGTATGGGATCTCTTCTCCTCCCGAGTGGATCGCCCACCCTGATATTCGGTGATCAGGTTGAAATGATTTTTGTCGGCATACCTGGGGTGTCGCTAGGTATACCGTCTACACGTGACTGAGGCTAATGCATAGCTCCTGGAAATGGTTGGCCCTCAGCCCTCAGCCCGCTGGGTACTCGGCCGGCTGATAGCCGCACGGACTGGCCACGGCGACTTCACAGGATACCACGAGAGGTTCCAACACAGGGACTTTCTAGCGAGCTGCTCCTGCGGTAAGTCAAAGTCCCCCGCTCACTTCTTCTTCTGCCCGCCTGCCAGGAAACGCTGGAAGGATAGATGGAAAGGCCCGAAGGCCGGCCCGTCTGCAACAATAGACTGGCTACTAAGTACAGCTGCTGGGGCCGAGGAATTCGGCCGTTTCGTGCAGGAAACGTCCTTCTTTAAGGACATCTGCCCAAATTGGGCCTAATCATGCGCCATATTGCGCAACAGTCTTCACTTCTGCCTGGATAGGAGAGGATGGCACCCTCTCCCATCTATAGGTAGTCAGATCGGGTACCCCACCCCCAGGAGCCCAGGCCAGGGCAGTGCCTGGTGCTTCTTCCATTCCTTCTCAGCACGTAGTGCCCAAATTTGCTGCTTTCTAGCGTGCGTGTAACTAGTTGTGGTAAATCCTCGCTTAGGTAGCACGTCCGGTTACCCCTCGGGAGGTAGCGGGTCACGTGCCACGTGACCCGCCGAGTGACGTTAAATAGTAATCAATCAATCAATCAATCAAACCTCAGCCCTCAGCGGCCCTCAAACAGTTGGCAGTTGTAAGGGTCGTAACAGATCATTCACTAGTTACCATGAAATGTCTCACTATATCCACCATTTACTTCCACGCGTACTTACTGCGTCCTTTTGATTTCGTCGCAGAGCCAACAGGAAGGGTACCTAAACCTCCACTTCATTGATTGCCTATAACGAACTGAAATGATAAGCCTAAAATTAAAACTGCTTTGCCACACTTCGACTGTACATGATTGATTTATTTTGTGCGATGCCAAGCATTTAGTTTTCGGTCTCGCGGCACCTCCGTGTTGTGTTTAGGAAGGAAAGTGTTTCGGCTGATCCTACTTCAAAATAAAAAGGATGAGGGAGGGGTGGGCTAGGGCAATCTTGCATGCGCGCCTCCTGATGGTATAGGGAAACAAATGAATATGGTTACTTGGTCGTTATGTTAGGACCACCCGCCCCGCTCGGCCAGATTCGGGAACTCTCTGGGCGCCTCCGGCTCCCCAGGATCATCGGACATGCAGGAGTGGGTGACACCGCCGACAGGGTCGGCCGGGGTGTGGGTCTGCAAAAACGACGAGGCCGTCACAGTTTCTTTAACAGCCTCCAGCAGGTAGACCAGTTCAGGATCCGAAGGGGCGATTTCCAGCATAATTCCTAGATGGTATGTGTGATGCAATTCGTGGACAAGGTATTTCATTCGGCTACGAAGCTTAGTCTTCTGGGTCTGCATTTTGATCAAGACATTCTTTGGTACGTCGTGTTCAGTTGTCTGACAAGCAATCAATGTTAATGGGAGGAGAGAGGAAGAAGATGAATGAGGGTTAGAGTTCCAGATTGCGAAAGGGATTTACTCACCTCTATATTCGATGGCGTGGATCCTTCTCGGATTCGATCGTCATCCTGCACCTGCACCTGCGGCTGCTGGTGTTTCTGCTGGTGTGCTAGCGGCTGCGTCGGCTGGTCCTGCGATGCAAGACTGTAGTAATGTCCAGTGTTGGAAATCTTGGGCAATTCGCTGTACTAAGACCGCGAGATGAGGTACCGCTGGCGTTAATATGGGTTATTCAATTGCGATTCAATGAGACCGGATTTCTCTAACCATTGGATAGCCAGGGTCATTCAGCTCGCTAACGCCCGCCAGACTCTCGTTGTATTCTTGCTCTTCGTTGGGGGTCACTAAATGAGGTTGCCACCAAGACAGCAGTGGCACATAGGGCTGCTGATTTCTGCCCAGAGCATCCACAGATAAGGCATCTGGTACGAGGTGGGAGGAAAGCATCGGCTGCCAGGTCTCGAGTGGTTGGGTGGCTAAACTGTGGTCTTCTCTGCGGGCTTTCGCTCTCTCACCTAAGTCCCGTGATCCATATAAAATGAGAATTTGAATCCAGAGATATAGATAGAAAATATGGAATGTCCCTATAGAGGGTAGGGAAATAGAAGGGACCGAGGGAGCTGAAAAGGGGCCTACATACGGAATTTTCGTTGCGCGAGACGATTCTGAATTCTTCTCCTGAGACTGACGGTATTGCCTCCTCTATTGATGTTAATTTGGGACGTTCGTTCTTCTCTGTTATGGCTGTTTCGCTCGTCCATGTCGAATCACTCGAGCTTAGTCGATCACTGCACGTGAGCAAGCTCTTAGGCCTGTCAGATCTCAACGCCCAAATCTTGGCGGCGCAGTTTGACTGAAGGCGTAAGAACTATGTTTCTCGAGCCAAGAGGGCGTTTTAAGGTCTACTCCTCTTCTCCACCACCTTCCGCTATCTCTAGGGGGATTCGTGGGGGCCGGAGGAAGAAATGAGGAGGGGCGATGTCACCCTTCGCATTTGTGGCGGTCGCCATTGTTATCTTTTCTCTCGTTGATTGGATGCATAGCGACAACGATCGTCTGTAAATGAGGCTCGCTCTCGGGAGGACCACCTTCAGGGTAAGAAATGGCCACGAGTGCTTGTTTAGTATGACTAGACTAGGTATTAGGCGAGACAGGGGCATTCGCAAATATTTCGCACTACACACAGCAGTAGGATATTAGATGCTTTGATATTTGGAGTGGCCTTACAAAGCTTTTGTGAGTTTTCAGACAAACCCCGTTCGGAGTTGATACGTACACAACCGAAAATTACTCTCTCTGAAAAATATTCAATTGACATCTCAGCTTAGCTGAGAGAAGGTCTATGCGGCGGGATGAGGCTGGGTGGTTCTCAAGGAGTCTCCAGCCAATATTTCGCGACCATTACGCGCCGTTGGTGATTCGATGCGCCGGAGATACTGGGAAGGGCGCCGAAGCAGCACTAGCCAGCCAGTGGTGCCTGAGAGTTCGAGACTAAAAACCTCAAAAACAAGGTTCTTACTATGTAATATGTAACTGCCTGTAATCCTGCTCAGGTAGTTTTACGACCCCGCAGCCACTAACTGGTCGAGGGGTATAATGGCCCAGCCACTCCCACGGAGTCTCCGAAATCCCCTGTAGACGGTATAACTCGAGACACCACAGGTACGCCGGCAAGCATCATTTCGATTGGACAGATTATTTGTTCCGTTGAGGTTATCTATAGTTGGATCCTACTCAAGACGGCAGGTAGGTAATCTCCCTCATTGGTTTGCAAGCAGAAAGAACAGAGTAAATACTATTGTGAGTTATCTTTGAAACACGGGACTCCTTTTGCTTCTTTCCACAGAATTAACTCTTCCTTTTGTTATTTCTCTTTCTTCTCTCTTTTGAGTAGCACTCAATACATTCATTTCACTGATTTCTCTTCTCTTTTCTCACAAGTACAAGTGCTAAATCAAGGCAAAGCGCACAGTACCCACCCGAAAACTGCCCCATTATACAGCATTGGAATGCTCAAGGGGCTCTTCCATCGACACGGGTCATATGAGCTCACGTTGTACCGACCACATAAAGTGTTAAACCAGACGGAGAGGCTAAAACAGGAAAGTGCACAACATGAATTCGGACTCCACTAGTGCAATGACCATGGGAGATAGGTCATAAGATAAACAAATGTCAAAGAGGTAAATGGCTTGTTATAACTTGTCAAGGAAGTCATAAAAAAGGAAAATAAGTATCCATTAAGCGCGGGGTCGATCGGTGTGATTTTCGGACCCAGTGGATAGTATATTTGCTTTACTTTTCACCGATTTATGCTCCATGAACAGAACAGCGACAAAGCCTAAACACGACATCACGAGCATCACATAGAACGTCCGCATCAGTGCATGGTTGAAGACCTCCAACAGGGCGGGCCAGAAGTTACTAGGCACAATTGCCACCATCTTGGTAGCCCCCGTGTCGAGGATGGCCGTTGCGTCGAGCTCCGGAAGGCGTTGACGGATATCCTGCAAAAGAAAGTCGTCGAACAGGGTTTCAGCCACCGAAAGAAAAATGGACCCTCCTAGTGTTTGGGCAAGGATGAGCGACGCCGTTCCGAAGGGGACGTCCGTTAGATCAAGGCAGCGCTGGACCGCAATATACGGGTGTTGGACGCTCATGCCGAATCCAATTCCGAAGAGGGCCTGGAACGCAATCCAACGGCTTGGCCCGGAATCCGTGCCGAGGGTGGTGAAGAGGCCCGACGCAACGCACATGAGGGCACTTCCAAGTGTCATGAACGGTGTATAATAGCCGACCAACGAGACCATGGCCCCCACGGATAGAGATGCAAGAATGATTGCGATAATAAGGGGCAGGGTCATAATTCCCGACTCAAGTGCCGAGGCCCCTTTAACGGCTTGGAACCAGGTGGGTAGCTATTGATCTGTTAGTCTTCACCATCGACTGTGCCTGCTCCGCTGTGTGGCAGCACGAACAAAAGACATACCATATAAGTGAGTTGAAGGAATGAAGCACCGGTGAAGAAGAGATAAGTGGCACCAGCGGCAATGCTGCGCTGTTTGAATACCCGTGGCGGCACAGTGGCATGCTCTGGGTCTCGATGCTGAAGATAGACAAACACGGGAATTGTGACACCAAATATGACCAGCAGAACGATAATACGAGCATCCGCCCACGAATAGCGCGTTCCTCCCCATTGCAGCGCCAGCAGCAGGCAGCAAACTCCACCAGTCAATATTGGAGTCCCTACCAGATCGAGCTTCCGCAGCTTATTAAGAAAGCTGCCTGCCGAATTGGATCCTGTTTCAGGAGACTTGAAGAACCCGAGAATGATGAGAAAGGTGACTATGCCAAACGGCAGATTGACCAGGAAGCACCATCGCCAAGATGTGCGATTAGTCAACGCTCCACTCAACAATGGACCAACTACAAATGAAACACCAGTCATTGCTTCTGTAATCCCAGTATAGAGTGGACGTTGGCGAATCGGAACTGAATGGGCGATAATCCTAGGGAGATAGAAAATCGGTCAGAGAGACTAGCTCTCCAGGCGGGTAACATGCCTTCTTACATCAGAGCGCCAGATACAATCCCCGCACTACCAACGCCAGAAATGGCACGTCCCAGTATCAATACCAAAGATGTGGGAGCTAGACCAGCAATAAGGGAACCAGCTTCGAATATCCCAATGGTGACTAGAAACACCCGTTTTATCGGGAACAAGCTGTATATCTTACCATAGCACAATTGTAATGAGCATGCGGTAAGGAGGCTTCGGGAGCCAGTCAGTATATTTTGCACATTGTCATTTGCCGCAGAACGCATTGCTAGAAGGGAAAGCATACTAGGCCGATCCATACCAGCCGACATCCTTCATCGAATCAAAGTGGTCCGTGATGGTCGGGACTGCTGTTGATACGATTGTTTCATCCTGGGTGCCCAATACATATGAGTCCCATCGTTCGTACACAATCAGCCCAAGACATGGCGAGAGTAGGGGCCCTTCTTACCAATCCCTGAAGGAAAACAGCAAGACCAATTGCGATGCAAATACAAAAGAGCGTGACGCCGTGAGGATATTCCTTGACATCTTCGCGAGGACTTTGCGGTCCTTCATCTGCCGCCGATGATTGCTTTTCACCCATGTCAGGAGCGTCGAGGTGGGCAGCTTCCTGTACGACCTCTGTCTCCCTCTGAGGCGCATTGTCACTGTTCAAGAGCGTCTTTGCTGGCAGCAGGTTATGCTTCAATACGTTTGTGTCGGACGTGGATTGAGCCATGTTGCACTGGCAGGAGGACACAGGTATAGAGGAATAATGATTGTAGGAAAGGAGTGTTTGTGAAACGGCACTCTCAATACGCACTATTATTCTGGAAACTACTTTTCCACAACTGAAAACCTAAACGGCGTTTGAAAGCGTGGAAATTGACCGGTGTATGATCTAGGCCTTCTCCCTGACTCGCTCCTGGACCATCTGGAACCGGTATCCGACGGCTCTCCGGAGGCGGCTAGGATCAAGGTGTAGAAGTTGAGCGGAAAGTCCGAGTTCAGCTTGAGCTTCACCTTCTGTCATAACCTCTTTTCGGGAATCGATATCTTCCGGAGAGTGTTTATCCCTGTTATAGTGTGAGACGTGGTGGCGCATCACTGTATTTACGGCTTTGTCTGAATTTCACTGCTGCGTATGTTTAAGTTAACCTGCACAACTGGGAATGGAAAATTAAGGTGTTATATCTCATGAGTAATTATCATCACAGTGGTTTTTAGTAGGAACGAGTACAACCGATCATTACTCACTTCGTATGCGCATGGTAGTGCCTGCTTCGCCGTACAGCAACCATGGCTTTTCTCATTTCACGGTATTTTTCACTCAGGAAGAACTACTCATGCAATGCAAGTAAGCAGCTTACATGCAACAGAATTTCTAGTTCTCGGAGACATAATCGAGCCGATGCTCCAAGACCATTTAGACAGTGCTCCTTGGAGGGTACTGAGACTGCTCACACCATTGGTACTCATATCATTTTGGATAGGATCCCAATACTGATTTTCCTCCTCTACTTCTGCATTCGTCATGCCCTGCGAGAAACTCACCCTTCAGTCGCTCGACTTTTCCCGGTTTACTGCCGGGTCCGAAGTTGAGAAAACAACCTTCTGCCGAGAACTTCGTGCGTCGGTCCAGCAGTATGGGGTTGCCAAGATGATCAACCATGGAATAAGCCACGAGGAAGTCCATGAGCTCTTCGAATTGGTATGTACCGTCTCAAATATTTGAGCCCCACGTTATTCTTGCTCTCGCTGAAACTATCTATCACAGAGCAAGAGGTTCTTCGATCTCCCGGACGAGGCGAAGCGCGTCGCGGCTCACCCGGCGCGTCCGAACCCGCATCGCGGATACAGTTCCCCGGGGCAAGAGAACATCTCTGGTATCAGTGGGTTTGAAAAGGGTATAGAACGGTCTGTACAGCTTCGTGATATCAAGGTATTTTGCCAATTCGCTCCATGAGAACGGAAAGAAGCCTCTCTAATGGAGCTTCAGGAGACGTTTGATATGGGCGATACCAGTGACACCGAGTATCCCAACGTCTGGCCCCATGAGGAGGACCTGCCCGGATTTCGCACCCGGATAGAAGAGCTTTTCGATCTCCATCATAGCATCATGTTAAGGATTCTGAGAGCCCTGGCCCGGGACCTCAACCTTCCCGAGGATCAGTTCGACGAACTCCACCATAATCGACACCACGAGTTCCGCTTGCTGCATTACCCGGCGCTTGAAGCGTGCAAGACTATGGCCAAAGATACGACGCGAATTGCCGAACATACAGACTTCGGCTCCATTACGCTGCTGTTCCAGGATGCCACAGGCGGACTGGAGATTGAGGATCAACATCGACCGGACCACTTTCTCTCCGCAATATCGGACCCGACTGAGATGATCGTTAACATTGGGGACTCGTTTCAGCGATGGACAAATGACCAGGTCAAAGCCGCATGCCATCGTGTCCATTTCGGTACACCTGGCGCTCCCGTGGCAGAGCGTTATTCCATTGCTTTTTTTGGAAAGGCAAATCGATCGGCGTCTTTGGCGCCTTTCCCCGAATTCGTTTCCGAGGCCTGGCCAAGCAGGTACCCGGAATTGACGGCAGGGGAGTACAATCAGATCAAGCTGCGACGAACTTACTGAGGGTGCGTGGGGTTCCAAGCATATGAGTGTCCCTTTTGAGAGCCCTGGAGCCCTGTAAATATGAGGTATTCGCGATAGCGATAAAGTCCTATCGAGGAATGTAGAGTGGTAGATCCACTAACGTAGATTTGGCTTACCGTTTGTCGAGATTTCTTTGTCTAGTCTAGGCATTCACGACACTTGGCAATCACCAGGGCTTTAATCTCTTTCAGTGAGTGTGTGAGGACACCTCAACGTATCCACGCCCCTTTTTCTATCTTCTTTCTCTGAATCAATCAATCAATTCAGTCATCTAATCTTTGGATTGCTTTTGCTTGCTTCTTTAAGACCATCTTTGCTTGAGAGGCTATACTGGAATAGCCCTCCTTCACAAGCCCCAATGGTGCTACTTAACGAGTTATTGTAATTTTGTTGTAGTACAATTTGACTTGTTGAAATAGTCCCGATATGTTGCCCTAAACTACAATGCTCTGTCATTTGTCCACCACGTTCTAGCGTATCTCCAGCAATATGATAAATAGATTTGTTCTATGGACTTTTCTCCAGGACACGAGAAGGACTGACTTGGAGACACTTTTGCATTTGACCTAAGTAGGTATGAAAGCTCAAGGGGTCTTTAAAGAGTCAGAATGATTCGCTACAAGGGTCCATCGACGCGTCCTTGTTGGGCATGCCACACGCAATAGACTGTATGGTTGAATGGAAATGCTTACTGGTTGATCCAGATGCTTATCATATGCTTACTGGTTTCCCGGGACTTGCTTATGCACATATGCGAACGCTCATGTGCTTACCTACAGTAGTTGGTTGTTCCAACCCAAATCACTCGCCCAATAGAAGCTGTCACGAACGCGGCTATGGTTAACATAGAGTAACTCATAGAAAATATCAAGATGTCTGAATTGCTACTAGCCATGTTACCCATGAGAGTCCGATTTGTAAAGGGTTTCTAAAAATAGAAAGAATATTCTGGGCTCCTCAATTTGGCTTAACCAGCATCTTGGATTCCCACAGATGCCTTCCCTGGCAACCTATCGCGCAATCAGCATGGACGCAGACCATGACCTCGTCGATCCCTGGTCAATTCGCACGGAGTCCATGCCGGGATTTGAAAAGCAATTTATTTCTGTCGTCCCTAGCTACATGAAACTACCAAGTTGGATCTTTATTTTCACAAATTGGGCGATTAGGTAGCAGCTAAAACTAATTGAACAATAGTCATTACTAGTGGTCGAAATCAGCCACAGTGGTATTGAATTCTGCGAGGTCGGGCCTGTTGTATCCTTAGCCTCGGCAAATACGCTAGGACGGATGTTGTGATTAGTATAATCTATTTTTTTGATCGATGCCAAGCTAGGCTAGTGGTTATCGGTTTGAACACGATTTACTATACATATATATGATGCCTGCATCCTAAGAGTCCATGCTTCAACCCATCCACTCGAATTTCTGATGAATACTATACCAGCATACGCCATGAGTATCAAGCCCGCCACTCCCTTGCCACAAGGCGACTCCTACAGTTTCTGGCACTCCCAACTGGCGGGTGCATGTGTTCCGGATTTTCCACGCCGGCCTGTCTCGACTTCCGAACTCGATCCCAGCGAATGCTACCAGCATCATTCTCAATATTCGATGTCCCAGAAGGAAGTCGACCACGCCATGTGCTGTGCAGCCTGGGCTATCCTTCTAGCACGTTACGCAGGTACGTCGGACATTATATTCGGGCTGGTGACACGCTCGACTAAGAAGCAACAACACACGGGTCCACCATCATCTTCCCTGCCCTTCCGTGTCCGTCTCGATCCCAAACAAGCCGCCATCGAGTTGCTTCGAAAGACTAGGGAGCAGTACGAGCAACTATGCCAGCACGGAAACATTGTGTTGGATGATCTGAAGGGTGTTAGCGAGGACGCGCGAGCAGCTTGTGACTTTGGTACCGTCTTGGATGTCCAGGTCGAACATATGTTCGACAGCTCCTCCTATAAATACCATGCAATTATTATGGAGTGCCGTACTGCCGGGCCACGCCCGATTTTCAACCTGCATTATGATTCGAAAGTGCTCAGCGACGTCCAGGCCGTGCGACTGGTCCACCAGTACGAACACATCATCCACCAACTGCATCAGCTAAGTGAATCGCTGTATCGTCTATTGGTGAAGGATGTGGAGATCATCAGCCCGCGCGATCATGATGAGATATGGAGATGGAATGCGTCCCTCCCTCCAACGATCGAGGAATGCGTTCAGGATGTCATCGACCGGCAGGTAAAACGACAGCCTGACGCTCCTGCCATCAGCGCATGGGACGGTGAATTCACCTACCGCCAGCTTGATAATGCTTCAAGCTCTTGGGCCAAGTATCTGTCTGGCAGGGGCATCGGCCTTGAGTCAATAGTTTCTCTCTGTTTTGAAAAATCAGCATGGACGATCGTGGCACTGCTGGCTGTGTTGAAGGCAGGCGGGGCGTTTGTCCTGCTAGACCCCGAACACCCAGAAAATCGTCTACGCTTCATTATGGATGATATACGTGCGTGCATGGTTCTGTGTTCACGCATGCATGTTCACCACAAGGCTCTTGCGGGCTATCAGACCATAGTAGTCAACAAGCTGAACCCCTCAGCGAGCTCGACTGGGGGTGCGACAAGCGATGAAGGTAGGCAGGTGGGTGCTGGAAATGCCGCCTACGTGGTCTATTCGTCTGGTACGACCGGTAGACCAAAGGGGGTGCTGATCGAGCACCGTGCGTATGTCTCGGGCGTGATGGATAGGGGTCCAAGGATCCATCGCAGCGCAGCATCCCGCGTGCTGCAGTTTGCATCTTATAGCTTCGACACGTGTATCGACGATATGCTTACGACCCTGATGTTTGGCGGCTGCGTCTGTATCCCATCGGACCATGAGCGCATGAATAACCTTGTTCCCTTTATGAACCGGCATCGAGTGAATTGTGCCAATATAACACCAGCCTTCGCACCCTTGCTCGACCCTGAAGCGCTGCCGATGCTCGAGGTCTTGATTACCGGCGGAGAGCCATCCACCGCAGCCCTGATTCATACCTGGTCGACACGCCTGACTCTAATGAATGCATATGGCCCCAGTGAATGCTGTATTAAGAGCGCCGTCCACTCGCACGTAACACCGGATACCCACCCATCCAACTTCGGCCATGCAATGGGATGCGTTTGTTGGATCACGGAACCCTCCAACCCTGAGAAACTGGCGCCGATAGGAACTGTCGGCGAGCTTTGTATCGAAGGGCCCATCCTGGCCCGGGGCTATGTCAACAGCCCCGAAAAGACTCGAGTTGCGTTCATCCAGAGCCCACGATGGCTAAGGGAGGCAGGAAGGCATCGTGGCGCACGTCTGTACCGAACAGGCGACCTTGTTCTCTACAATTCAGATGGCTCCATGACATTCGTTTCGCGGCAAGATTCGATGGTCAAATTGAGGGGACAACGGATCGAATTAAATGAGGTTGAATATTACTTGCAGCGCTCCTTGACATACGGGGTTAAAACCGTGGTGGAGTTAGTAACACCTCGTGGGCATGATGTCCCCATGCTGGTCGCGATGGTCGATGTTGATATGGGGGATGTGACCGACAAACGGGCACAGGCCTGCGTGGTGCAGTCACCAGAGGCGACGCAACGACTCCGGGAGTTGGTAGGTGAGGTTACAGCGAGGATGGCCCAGTCCGTTCCCTCATTCATGATACCATCGATCTTTATACCGATAAGTCATATCCAAGTTTCTATCGGAGGAAAGGTATATCGCAAGGCACTGCGATCATTGGCATCGGGTCTGTCGGTGGCACAGCTCGCTCAATTTACTTCACAACACGCCGACCAGCGAGCCCCCTTATCCATCGATGAACTGCTCCTGCGGGGCATGTGGAGCAGCGTCCTAAAGCTTGAAGCCGGTCATATTGGGCCCAATGACAACTTTTTCCGCCTGGGAGGTAATTCTATCAGTGCCATCCGGCTGACCAGTATAGCCCGTGAGCAGAGTGCGACACTCACGGTGGCCGATATTTTCTCAAACCCTGTGCTGCGCGACATGGCACTGGTGCTCAAGAATGGAGATCAAGAGGCTGACGAGGATGCCCTACCCTTCTCCCTGATTGGGGACGAAAATTCATCCAAGTCATTGCGGGACGAAGCATGTGCATCCTGTCAACTCATAAGTGGTGAAAGCATTGAAGATATGTACCCATGCACACCACTTCAGCAGGGGTTGCAGGCTCTATCCTTGAAAGAACAAGGTACATACATTGGACAATCCGTATTTCGCTTGGATGAATCCCTAGATCTCGTGCAATTTCAGCGTGCCTGGAAATTAGTTGTTGACAGTAATTCGATTCTGCGCACCAGGCTCATCCAGACAGTTTCTTACGGGTTGACACAGGTGGCCCTAGCGCCTGAGCCGATTAAGTGGCACAGCAGTGAAAGTCTGGAATCGTATCTGGTGTACGATAAGCAAGTTCCCATGGGGCTGGGCTGTCCACTGGTTCGGTACGCGATTATATCCGATGATATCAGCAAAAAGCCGCAATATTTTGTCTGGACTGTCCACCACGCTGTCAACGACGGTTGGTCCAAAGAACGGCTACTCAGGCAAGTAGTACAGACCTATCATCACAGGAAACCGGGCAAAAGGCCCCAATTCCGGAGCTTCATCCACTATCTTCTTAAAACTGATCAGCATGCTTCGCGCGACTTCTGGGCAGAACAGCTGGACGGAGTGATTGCGTGCCCGTTCCCCGTTCTGGCTTCCGACACGTACCAGCCGGTTGCCAGCTCGGTATTCACGCGGGAGATCACCTTCTCCCGGAAGCCAGACAGCGATATTACTACAGCGACCATGATCAGAGCCGCCTGGGCATTACTAGTGGCGCAGTACACGGACCTGACCGACGTCGTCTTCGGGGCCACGCTCAGTGGCCGCGATGCTCCTGTCCGCGGCATCGAGAACATCGCCGGCCCCACTATCGCCACGGTGCCAGTCAGGATTCGCTTCGACCGAAGTGAATCAGTGAGCGGGTTCCTGCGCCGGGTGCAGCAGCAGGCCTCTGGGATGATCCTTTTCCAGCAGATGGGGTTGCAGAATATCAAACACATCAGCGCCAAGGCCGCTGAAGCGTGTAATTTCCAGAGTTTGCTTGTCATCCAAAATCCACAGGAAAAAATAGTCGCACCGGAGACTGACGGACTGTTTTCGGTTATTGCGGAAGATACGACCATCTCGCTCGCTCATGCCCTGAATGTGGAATGCAGTATCGAGGGTAAAGGAGCATCCGTGCGAGTGACGTTCGACCCGAAGGTGCTGCTCTACACGGAGATCAGGCGAATGACCGGCCAGTTCGAGCAGATCCTCTCGGTCTTGGCCGAGGAGGGAGATGAGAAATGTCTCGGCGACATCGATATGATTTCTCCAGCCGACCTGAGGACGATCACAGCCTGGAATCAGCCTGCTCTTGAGGCGAACGCATGTGTGCATGGGATGGTGGAAGACCGTGTTCGGCAGCAGCCCAGCGCTACTGCCGTCTGTTCTTGGGATGGGTCCTTGACGTATACAGAACTGGATGTGTGGGCGGGACGACTCGCCCAGTACCTCGTTCGCATTGGTGTTGGGCCCGATATCATGGTTCCTTTCTGTGTGGATAAGTCCCTGTGGGCGGTGGTATCGGTCCTGGGAATCCTCAAGGCCGGGGGGACCTGTGTGCCTATGGAGGCATCCTACCCTGAGAAACGATTTTTGGCCATTCTGGCAAGCACGAACTCTAGGCATGCGGTAGTTTCGGCGAAGTATAAGTCTCGCTTCGATGGGAAGGCGATCTATGTGGTGACGGAAGAGATACCGGAATTGAACGGCGGCCACATGTGGACAAAGCCGGAGGTCTCGCCGCAGCATCTCGCCTTTGTCATGTTCACGTCCGGCACGACGGGAACTCCCAAGGGAATTCTCTTGGAGCATCGCGCGGTGTGTTCCAGCCTCGTAGCGCATGGCCCTGCTATGGGGCTCCACTCCAAATCCCGGGTAATTCAGTATGCCTCGTTTACCTTCGATCACAGCATTTTCGAGATCTTTACCACGCTGATCACTGGGGCGGTCATATGCGTACCCTCAGAGGAAGATCGACTCAATAACCTCGTCAGTGCCATGAATAGTCTAAATGTCACCTGGGCTTTTATTACGTCGTCCGTGGCGAGGCTTCTTCAGCCAGATAAGGTCCCAGACCTGGAGACACTGGCTCTGGGAGGGGAACCGATTCCGCAATCAGTAATTGATGACTGGGCATCCCGGAAGGTTCTGATCAATGGATATGGGCCTACCGAGTGCTCGGTTTGTATCACCGGCAGGATCGCCAAAGGTGACAAGGCAGGGGTCATCGGGCGTGCTGTAGGCACGACGTCATGGATTGTTGACCCCCGTGATTTCAACAAGCTGGCACCGATCGGGGCTGTGGGAGAGCTGTTACTAGAAGGACCCACCCTAGCCCGTGGCTATCTAAATGATCAGCCAAGAACTACTGCGGCCTGGATCGAGAATCCGGCCTGGTCAAAGCTACTCCAGAGTTCGCCACCAAGGTTACCCCGTCGATTCTACAGGACAGGTGACTTGGTCCGGTATCAGCACGACGGAAGGATTCGCCTGATCGGACGTCGAGACACTCAGGTGAAATTGAGAGGCCAGCGCATTGAGCTGGCCGAAGTTGAGCATCATACCCGGGAAGCCCTATCCTTGGAGACCACGGTTTTAGCTGAGATTGTCGCCCCGTTCAACCGGGACGAGCTGCGTCAACTTGTCGTGTTCATCTTGTTTCCTCCAGGTAAAACAGCTGACAATAGGACGATCATTAGCTTTCAAGATGAAAAGGCTGCCACGAGCTTTGCCCGTCATGTTGCATCGATTCGTGAGAAGCTCGCAACCGTGCTTCCAGCCTACATGGTCCCATCGGCGTTCATCCCGATCAGTCGTGTTCCTTTGACTCTGTCAGGCAAGGCAGACCGAAATCAGCTTCGCCGCCTGACATCGGAATTAGGCGCAGACAAACTAGCGTCCTTCCAGTACCTCCAGACTTCAACGGCCAAGACTTCCCCCAGTACAACACAGGAGAAGTGCCTACAAGGTTTCTGGGGGAGCGTGCTCTCAATTCCAAAGAGCTCTGTCGCTCTTGAGGACAACTTTTTTCGCAAAGGTGGTGATTCAATCTCAGCTATGCGGTTGGTTGCTCTTGCTCGTGCTGATCGCCTATCCTTGAACGTTGCCGACATCTTTCAATATCCCACCCTGCGTGAAATGGCCTCGATATTGCGCGCGGCCGGTGGGAGAGAACACGAACAGGGGAAACATCTGCGGCCATTCCAGCTGATACATGACGCGGATATGATTGCCACACTCCGTAGTGAAGCGTGTGTGCAGTGTGGCATTGACGACACCCTAATTGATGATATCTATCCCTGCACCCCACTTCAGGAGGCTCTGTTCTCAAGCTCAGCGATCAGCAAAACGACCTATACCGCGAAGCTCGTCTATTCTCTGCCTTCTTCCCTTCATGTCGGCCGATTCCAGGGCGCCTGGGAGCTGGTCGCTTCAAAGACCCCCATCATGCGCACAAGGTTTATGCAGCCCAGTTTGCCTTCATGGGGTCTCATGCAGGTCGTGACCAGCGAGCCTTTAGTATGGCTCACGAGTACCGTAACTCTTGCCCAGTATCTTGAAGAACAGCACCAGGCGGGAATCATACTCAGCCAGCCATCGGCCCGGTACAGCATTGTCCATGACCCTGTCCAGGACATGCGGTACTTCGTATGGACTCTCCATCATGCTGTATATGATGGTGTGTCTCTATCGCGCATTATGGCTCGTGTGGAGCAGGCGTATCATGGGGATACCATTACTCCAAGCGTCGGTTTCAACCACTTTGTGAAGTATGTTAAGGAGACCGACCTTGCCGCATCTGTGGCCTTCTGGAAACACCAGCTGTCGGACGTGCCGAATTGTACCTTCCCGCTCATTTCGTCCGAGGTGAAATCTCAAATTGCGGACGCCACTCTGGACTACCACGTCGAGTCGGCATTCCCTCGCAGCTCCAATGTGACGATCTCGACCATAATTCAGGCCGCATGGAGCACCCTGATCAGCAAATACACTGGCTTGAAAGATGTGGTGTTCGGATTAGTCTTGAGTGGCCGTACCTCCAATGTCCCCGATGCAGACGCAATTATCGGACCGACAATTGCAACTGTCCCAGTTCGTGTGCACCTGGGTGGCCAACAACCCGTGTCAGGATTTTTGAATGATGTGCAGAATATCGTTGCGCGAATCCTTCCCTTCCAGCATATGGGAATCCATAACATAAGTCGCATTGATGCGGACTGCAAGGCCGCATCCAGTTTCCAAAGTTTGCTCGTCATCAGAACGCCCGATGCACTGCCTCCGAGAGGGCTTCTCGGGTTAGAAGAAGTACCGGAGGATGCCTCCAACTTCCACGCCTACGCACTCAACGTAGAGTGCGAAACCACTCGAGATGGGGTCACCTTCCACTCACGCTTCGATTCTCGGGTCCTGGAAGCAGAGCAGGTCCACCGCATCCTCCGTCAATTCGGCCATTTGGTGAAGCAACTCAGCAAGGTCGCGACTAATTCGATGATGGATGATATTGATGCGATTCCTCCTGAAGACGTCGATCTTATTTGGTCGTGGAATGAAACTCTCCCAGCAGTCCGCTCATCGTGCATCCATGATGAAATATCTCGACATGCTGTCGAGGATCCTGACGCACCGGCCATCTGCTCGTGGGATGGGAGCCTCACGTACAGTGAACTGGATACACTGACCACCCATCTCGGAGCTCATCTTGCATCAGTAGGTGTTGGTCGGAACGTGTTGGTGCCTATGTGTTTTGAGAAGTCTCTGTGGGCAATCGTAGCAATGTTGGGGATCTTGAAGGCCGGCGGCGCGTTCGTTCCGGTGGACCCGACCAGTCCTGAGAGTCGCATCCGAAA
This sequence comes from Penicillium sp. PF1803, assembly GCA_023626575.1. Taxonomy (NCBI): domain Eukaryota; kingdom Fungi; phylum Ascomycota; class Eurotiomycetes; order Eurotiales; family Aspergillaceae; genus Penicillium; species Penicillium sp. PF1803. The sequence continues at coordinate 38,754 of JAMAGZ010000162.1, forward strand.
GATCCTTCGCGATATTGACGCAAGGATCATCATCATCTCGGCGCTGTACACGGATCTCTGTTCGCCCTTGGTGTCAGATTGTGTCGTAGTTGGGGACGAAACAATTCCGCACATGCTCAATACTCCCCGAGTCAACCACAATCCAGCAGCCCCGGACAGCACCGCATATGTAATTTTCACTTCTGGGACGACAGGTGATCCCAAAGGCACTATGATTACCCATGGCGCCTATTGCTCTGGTGCACAAGCCCATTGCAAATCTCTCTCGCTGGATAAGTCTTCTCGAGTCCTTCAGTTTGGGTCTTACATCTTCGATGCAAGCGTGCTTGAGGTCTTAAGTACCCTTCTGGCTGGGGGTTGTGTTTGTGTACCGTCCGAGTTAGAAAGAAACATGAACATTATCCACCTCATTCGAGAGATGAATGTCAATTGGGCGAGCCTGACCCCATCGTTCGCCAGTCTCTTGTCACCCGCCGATGTGCCATCCCTCCGGACCCTGGTCCTGATGGGCGAGCCTTTGAATCGCACTATGGTCAAGACTTGGGCCGGTATGTGTGTTCTAATCAATGGCTACGGACCGACTGAATGCTGCGTGGCATGTACAATCAACCGGGGCTTATCAGTGAATACTAATCCTCGCAACATCGGGCGTCCGGCGGCCGGCGGCGTTTGCTGGATCGTCGATTCAGACAGCAGCGACAGACTTGCCCCTATCGGATGCATTGGTGAGTTACTTGTCGAAGGGCCCACCCTTGCTCTCGGATACCTCAATGATCCCGACGGCACTGCTGCGCGGTTTATCTTGAAGCCCCGGTGGTGTCATGATTCAGAGAGAGGCAAGCGACTGTACAAGACAGGCGACCTGGTACGCTATGCCCATGACGGGAGTATCATCTTTGTGGGACGAAAAGATAATCAGGTCAAGCTGCGGGGTCAGCGTGTGGAGATGGAGGAGGTTGAGCACGCGGTCCGTCGGGTGTTATCAGGCGCCGCAGCCCTCGCCGTGGATGTCATCAGAACGAAGGATCAGGAGTACACCGAGCATCTGGCCGTCTTCTTTTGTGTGCAGAATGAAGGGGAGGCTCCGTCTGCTCACCTCTCCATCGTCTTGTCGGCGTCAGCCCGAGAGCTCCTGTCTACTTATGTTCAAGTCCTCGATGCCCAGTTACCGGAACTGCTCCCGCGGCACATGATCCCGTCGATTTTTATTCCTGTCAGTGAGATCCCGCTCACGACGTCGAGTAAGATCGATCGGCGACGCCTGAGGCGGCTCGCGGCGGGCTTGACAATGGGTCAAATTGCGGACATGCAACTGTCCGCTGAGGTTTCCAGACCACCCACCACGGATATGGAGAAGCGTCTCGTCGAGCTGTGGAGTGTAGTCTTGAACGTCGATGCCTGGCGCATCAGTACCACGAGCAGCTTCTTGCAGCTGGGGGGCGACTCCATTGCCGGAATCAAGCTTGTCGCCGCAGCATCCAAGCAGGGCATCTCGCTGACGGCAGCTTCGGTGATCACCTCGCCAAAGTTGGCAGATATGGCACGCTATGCAATCTCAGCGATGGCGGTATCGCAATCGGATGTTGAGCCATTCTCGCTGTCAGAGGCGCACCTCGCTCAAGAGGTGAGTCAGCAATGCGGTGTCGCCGTCACCGACGTTGAAGACGTCTATCCGTGTACACCGGTGCAGGCTGGCTTGATGGCTCTTTCGATGAAAGAAAAGGGCGCCTATGTGGCCTGCATGGCATTCTCGCTTCCACAATGGGTCGATACCGCATCCTTGAGAGAGGCCTGGAACATCACTGCGCATCGACATCCAATTTTACGAACAAGGCTTACATGCACGGATTCAGGGAACATTATGCAGGCTCTGGTCAAGGGTCCACTGGAATGGTTGGAAGTTGAGGACGATATACGTACCTACGCCAGACACCAACGACAGACTGTAATCGATTTCGGACACCCGCTTGCGCATTATGCTATTGTGCGGAGCCCTGGCTCTCAAAAGCGGCATTTCGTCTGGACGGTGCATCACGCCTTATACGACGGTTGGACCGTACCACGGCTACTACAGGATGTGGAAGAAGCATACCAGGGCATCATTCCGGTCTCCGCTAAGACGAACTTCAATCGATTTATCCAGTTTGTGATGCAAGTAGATAAGGATGCGGCGTGGGCTTACTGGCGTGATCGACTGCATGACAGCACGTCCACAGATTTTCCGCAGTTGCCCTTCCCGCGATACCAGCCTCGAACTGACGCCCAGATCCGTCACCACCGGGTTTCCTTTGCACGAGATCCCCAGTCCTCGATCACCTCGTCCACCATCATCCGTGCGGCATGGGCGGTTCTGGTTGCCCAATACACCGACTGGAATTGTGAGGATGTGGTTTTCGGCATGACCCTCAACGGACGAACGGCACCAGTGCCGAATATTCATTGTATCATGGGCCCAACCATTACTACGGTACCAGTGCGGGTTCAGTTCCACAGAGACCGACGGGTCGCTGAGTTCCTGGCGGAGATCCAGCGCCAGGCCGCAGAGATGATTCCATACGAGCAGTTTGGTTTGCAGAATATCAGAGCCATCGCACCGGAGTTGGAGAGGGTTTGTAGTTTCCAAAACATTCTGGTTATCCAAGCCGACGACAAGAGCCAGGAGGCGCGGAGCGGCGGTATGTTCACCCTCGAGCCCAACATCGCGGAAGACTCAGCGCGGTTTCACACCATCGGGCTGAACATCGAATTTGTTCTGTCATCCAGTGAGGGCGGCTGGATCAACGCGGAGTTTGACTCGAACATGCTGGCCAGAGGGCACATGGAAAGGATGGTTTGTCAGTTCGAACATATTATCAGCCAGCTGAGTACGTCCGAAGCCACTGGCGGCGCGCTATCCGATCTGGACATGGTCTGCTCCGCGGATTGGGAGGACCTTCTAACATGGAATCACACCCTCCCACGGGCAGTGAACTCGTGCTTGCATGATCTGATTGAAGAGCGTGCACGGCAGTGTCCTGAACATCCAGCAATCTGTTCTTGGGATGATGAGCTGAGTTACGAGCAACTCAGCAGCAGATCGGAGCAGGTAGCGGACAGTCTGCGAGGGCTTGGAGTCGGTCCGGGTGACCTAGTACCATTGTGCTTCGATAAGTCGAGCAAGGCTGTTACCGCCATGATGGCCGTTTTGAAAGCGGGCGGTGCCGTCGTCCCTTTGAGTCCTTCGCATCCAGATACATATCTTGCAAAAATCCTGAAGAAGGTGAAGGCCAAGGTCATTATTACTAATGACGAGCATGAAGCGAGGTTTCAGAACCAAGGACCGGTCGTGGTAGCGGATCTCGATTACCCACCACCACCCATCGCCGAATCTAAATTGAGTGTCTTGGAGATGACGCCCTCCGATGCCGCGTTCATTCTGTTTACATCGGGAACCACGGGCGAGCCAAAGGGAGTTATCATCAATCATCGAAACATATGCACCAGCATTACTCATCATGGACGAGCAGAAAAGCTTGGACCACGGTCCCGGGTCCTGCAGTTTGCCGCCTATACGTTCGACGTGAGCGTGAGTGATATTTTCGCCACCTTGGTTCACGGGGGATGTGTGTGTATCCCGTCGGAGTCGCAGCGGCTCAATGCGCTCCCCGACGCCATCAACAACCTGCGAGTAAATCACGCCTTCCTCACGCCGACTGTCGCGGGGCTGATTGGCCCTGCGGACGTGCCTGGCTTAGAAAAGCTCAACCTGGGGGGGGAAGCGTTGACGCAACAGGACTTGGCTAAATGGGCTGGACATGTCTCGCTCGGCAATAGCTATGGTCCTGCCGAGTGTTCTATCCGCGCTACCTATCGATCAGATCTGCAGGTGGATGACAATCCGCTCAATATCGGCCACCCCGTGGGCGCGGTGTGTTGGATCCTGGATTTGGAGAACCCGGAGCGAGTTCTCCCTGTCGGGTGTGTCGGCGAGATTGTCATCGAGGGTCATACCGTGTCCCAGGGATACCTCCATCAGCAGGAACAAACGGCCGAAGTCTTCATTCCAGCCCCATCCTGGCTGTCATTTAAACTCGGCCCTGATCGCAACTCCCGTCTGTATCGAACCGGGGACCTGGCTCGTTACAACCTCGACGGCACGTTGGTCTACATCGGACGAAAAGGTCATCAGGTCAAACTGAATGGCCAGAGAGTCGAGCTTAGTCAAGTCGAGCATTGTCTAGGCCATCTGCTGCCGTTCCGAGCGAGTGTAGCGGTGGAGATGCTCAGGCCAGATCGGGAGCGACCTTCAGCTATGTTGGTAGCATTTGTCGCGTTAGATAGCAATGAAACCGCAACTCATTCAGCGGCCTTGCTTGATGAAGGTGCCGGTTCCCCTGGGTTTTGGGGCCCCTTGGTTCAAGACGTCAAAAACCGCCTGTCGCAACTTCTACCAGGGTATATGGTGCCGGCCATGTATATAGCCCTGCACCGGATCCCAACTACTACGTCAGACAAGCGTGATCGCAAACAACTAGAGTCGATTTTCTCAAGATTCACATCTACACAATTGGGCAAGGCCAGCGGGACGCAGACGGAGGACATGCTTCCCACAACCATGATGGAAAAGCGGATACGGCAGCTCTGGGCCGAGACCCTGTGCATTGATATTACCTGCATTATGGCCAACTCGGACTTTTTCGCCCTCGGGGGAGACTCGATTGCGGCGATGAGGCTCGCCGCTCTGTCTCGTAGGCGAGGTCAATCTATCACCTTCCAGACCATCTTCCAGAACCCAAAACTCTCGCAAATGGCTTTGTCTGTCACTCAGAGTGACCAAGGCGGCTCCATCATTCCCACGGCATTTGAGTTGCTAGGCGAACTGCCCGACCTGGATGCCTTAATTGCTGAGGCCGCGGCGCAGTGCAATATTCCCTCCAGTTCGATCGAGGATGTATATCCTACGACCGCTCTACAGAACGGTCTGATAGCCCTGTCAATCAAAGAGCCCGGGTCCTATACAGCAAGTCACGACTTTCTCCTGCCGAGTGACTTTGACGTCGAGAACCTACAGGCGGCGTGGCAAGCTGTAGCAGATCACAGCACGATTCTCCGGACGCGGTTTATCCTGGCCTCCGCGGGCCAGTTCCTTCAAGTGGTGCTGGCGGAACGGATCAACTGGGACTTGCATGAAGGAGATGTGAGGGAATATATCGCCACTGTAAACATGAATCCCCCGCAGTTAGGACAACCGCTGGTCCGGTACGCTCTGGTGACGGATCCGATGACGCGGGAACGGCATTTCGTGTGGACCGCCCACCATGCCGTCTACGATGGATGGTCCTTGCGCTTGCTGTTCGCCGACGTCGAATTGGCCTACCGAGGGAAACCGTGGATGGTTTCTAAAGAGGCCGCTGGTTTCAATCGCTTCATCAAATATCTACAGTCATCTGAAAATAAGTCTATGGCAGATTATTGGCGAGCCCAGTTCCACAATTTTGTCCCAAGGCACTTCCCGGCCTTGCCCTCAGCAGCCTATCAGCCGCGTGCCGATGCTTCGGTGTCGATACCGGAGATGCCCTTTGGTGACGGGGCGAGCTCCGGCATTACCACCTCCACAGCTATTCGTGCGGCTTGGGCACTAGTCGTCGCTCGACATGCGGACTCCAAAGATGCAATTTATGGGGTCACCCTCAGCGGACGGTCGTCTGGGCTTGACGGCATTGATCAGATATTGGGGCCCATCATCACCACCTGTCCCATCCGGGTGACTCTCAGTGGTATCGAGCGAATCACAGACCTTCTCTATGCTGTGCATGAACAGTGCATCGGCATGATCCCGCACGAGCATACCGGACTCCAGAATATCCGAGAGGTGAGTGAGGAGGCAGAGGCTGCGTGCAGCTTTCTGAATCTCCTCGTCATTCAGCCCACCTCACTAAACGAGAAAGGCCTCCTGGGACTGCAGCGGATCCGGAATGAGGTCGCCATGTTCCACACCTACCCCTTGACGGTCGAGTGCTCACTGACGGCTGGGGGGATGATTGTTTCTGCGGACTTCGATTCGCATGTCATGGGCGAAGCACAAGTTCGGAGACTGCTTCGCCAGTTCCAACATGTTTTCCGCCAGGTTTCGGCGAGTGACCATCAGAACACGCTCCTGAAGGATATCGAATACGCCACCGCTGCCGATCTGGACGAAATCAAGAGCTGGATACGGCCTACTCCGCCAGCTGCGGTGGATGCGTGTTTGCACCACCTCATGGAAGAGCGTGTGCGGCAACATCCTCTCGCCTCGGCGATTTGCTCCTGGGATCTGGCTGACGAGATGACATACGCGGAGCTGGATGCTCTGGCCTCAGGCTTGTCGAGATACCTCGTCAGCGTCGGCGTCGGGCCGGGAGTCTTTGTGCCACTGTGTTTCGAGAAATCGGCGTGGGCTATTGTAAGTATGTACGGTGTTATGAAGGCCGGGGGCGCATTTGTCTCTCTGGATCCCTCACATCCCGCCGCCCGACATCAGGCAATTGTGGCCCAGGTAAATTCCTCGTTGCTACTAGCGTCGCCGAAGCATGCTGCAACCTGCGCGGGCTTGGTCAATCATATTTTGACCGTGGATTCCCGCTGCGTGCGTCAGATCCAGGAGCGGTTCAAAGAAGGTGCCGCAAGGCCCAAGGTCTCGAATCCCAGCGATGCGGCGTATGTAATCTTCACGTCCGGGAGTGTGGGCCAGCCAAAGGGCGTGGTCATCCACCACCGGGCCGTCTGCACGAGTTCGATCTCCGGAGGCCAAGCTCTTGGTTCTGTTGGCGGGCAACGTGTGCTGCAATTCTCCTCGTATGCCTTCGACGCTTGCATTTTCGAAATCTTCACAACGCTGCTCTACGGGGGATGCGTCTGCGTTCCATCCGAAAAGGAACGCATGAACGAAGTCCCGGCGATGATGAACCGGATGGACATCACTCTCGCCTTTTTCACGCCCTCGGTACTAAACAGCATCCGACCAGAAGAGGTACACACTCTGCGGACGGTGGTGCTGGGAGGAGAGCGGGTGGATGTGGCCCTCGTCCAGGCATGGACGCACCGAGTCCGACTGATCTTGGCCTACGGGCCCACTGAGTGCTGCGTCATTTGTTATGCTTTGGATACCCTGCAATATGCGCACACTCCGGGAAATATTGGCTACGCGTTTAGTGTCACTGGGTGGGTGGTGGACGCCGACAACGTCAACAGACTAGCCCCGATTGGGGCGCCGGGGGAGCTGGTCATTGAAGGGCCTGTCCTAGCGCAGGGCTACTTGAAAGATGAGGTCAAGACGAAGGCTGCCTTTGTCGAGAACCCGAGCTGGATCAGTAAGTTTCAGCACACTGCTGGTCAAAGTCCAGTCCGTCGCTTCTATCGCACCGGCGACCAGGTCCGATACAACACCGACGGGACCATTCAAGTTATCGGCAGAATCGACACTCAGGTCAAATACCGTGGTCAGCGCATTGAGTTGGGGGACATTGAGCATGGCCTGCGACGCTGCTTGAAGGGCTCGGTTGATGCGGTGGTGGAAATGGTCACTCCAGCCGGGAGCACGGCGGAGAGCGCCTTGCTGGTTGCCTTTTTGAGTGTTGGGGCGACCCTAACCCCCGACAACGAGCAAAATCAGCAAAGGCCCCCGGCTCGAGAATGGTTCTCTATTTCCCCAGCGACCCTGGACCGATTTACTGATCTTCTCGACGGCCTGGATGCGCGTTTACAGAGTGCACTGCCACGCTATATGGTACCCGCATTCTGCCTTCCGATGGAGGAGCTGCCATTGACTATCTCGGGCAAAGTGGACCGCAAACGACTGCGGGCCCTAGCCGAAGAGATGTCACTCGAGCAGATGATCAGTATTTCCCAGGCAAGCAACGTACAGGCGCAGGCGCAACACCCCGTCGCCTCGGACAGCGAGAGGAGACTTCAAGCCTTGTGGGCAGCGGTCCTCAAGGTTGACATGGCCGTCATATGCCGGGGATCCAGCTTCTTTCGATTAGGAGGAGATTCGCTGGCCGCCATGGCATTGGCTGCCCGGGCTCGCCGAGCAGGAGTTGCTCTTACTGTCGACATGATTTTCCAATATCCACTGCTGTCCGAAATGGCCCTCCAGACAGGGTCGGTCTCATCCACCAGCGATTCAATTGTTTGTCCTTTCCATTTAGTGACAAATGCTTCCGAACTTCTTACGAAAGCGAGTTTACAATGCGGGGTGCCGACGACCGCCATCGAGGATATTTACCCTCTCACACCAATGCAGACCTCGTTCATGCGCAAGTCTCTCCAATACCCGGGCCTATACTCAGTGCAGCATGTGTACTCGCTGCCCGCCGATACTGACCTGAGCCGATTCGCCCAGGCATGGCAAGCCGTCGTCCAGAAATACGCGATTTTGCGGACGCGTATCATTGAGATCAATTCAAGTCTGTACCAGGTTGTCGTCGGGAATTCTGTTCAATGTTGCATGGCGACTGACATGAAGACATACCTTGCTACCGACCGACAGAGCCCCCTGGGGCTCGGAGGGTCACTCAACCGTGGAGGAGTGGTATCTAGGAGCGACCTCTCAGCCCATCACCATTTTGTCTGGACGACGCACCACGCTACCTACGACGGTTGGTCCCTAGAGCTTGTTCTCAGGGCCTTGGCCGAGACCTACGAATCCGGGGCGGTCGCCCCCGAGGAGAAAACACACTTCAACCGTTTCATCAGATATGTCTTGGAGGTCGACGTGAACCAAGCCAAGGCTTTTTGGGCTGCACAACTCAAAGACGCAGCGTCACCATCGCTGGTACCCGACAACAACCAGGCAGACAACCGAGTCTATCACATTGACAGCCTGCTCCACCAAACCATTGCACTGCCCCGCTTGACCAACTCCGACGTCACGCTCTCTACCATGGTCCACGGCGCTTGGGCCCTCGCTTTCGCGCAACATTTCAGCGCCGAGGAAGTCGTCCTCACTATCACGCGCACCGGACGCAGCAGCCCCATCTCGGGTATAGAGACGTTGGCTGCCCCGACCATCGCCGTAATTCCCCTGCGTGTGCGCCTGCAATACCACGAACCGGTCAGCGCCTTTCTCCGCCGCCTCCAGAACCAGATCGCTGAGGCAATGCCCTACGAGCAAATCGGCATGGAGACCATCACACATCTCAGCTCAGCGGCGACATCAGCCTGCGCCAACGCCATCCCAGTGATTGTCCATCCGGCGCCGGCTACAGACCCAGTTCCGGATCGTCTTCCAATCAATCATGTGCAATCGGTGGCGTGGGGGGCTCCCCGATCGCCGTTACTGCTGGATTGCTTTTTGGGTTCAAATGAGGTTCGCGTGGAGGCGGCCTTTGACGAGTCAGCGATTGGAGGGGACGACCTGATTCGGAAGTGCCTGAGCGGTTTCGAGCGGGGTTTGACCATGTTTCAGGATGTCGATCAGTCATACCTGTGAGGGTCGCGGCATGAACTTTTAGTATGTTTCAGGTTGACAATGCAGGCCAGCCTATGTTCAAGTCAAGTACAATAGCGCTTCTGCCAGTAAAAAATTCGTATACAATCTTTCGCTTCGTCGATTTGACCAAGGTTTCTTGATCTCAAATCTACTAAAACAAATGCTTCTTATTGTTGCGAGCAGATGTATCAACGGAACGATACGCTAGCTAGGAGGGAGAAAGCGGCTCCGGGGGGATCCTATGTCGACGACCATGACTGTCCACAAGTTCAGTTATCTATAATGGAAGCAAGGAAAGCCGGACTAGGCGGAAATCTCAATGACGGAAGTGGCTCTCCAGCAGCAGGCCAAGAAACATTATCACAATGGTCTCGTTGCTTTAGCAAGCAACTTGCGCCCTATGGAAACACTCGGCTGAGGGACTTGGGCATATTGCGAGATGTGATACTTTGTAGGATCTTCTATTTCATCTTCTTCACATAGAGATGGTACAATAAGGCTCGTTAAGACGACATCTTGCACACACCCCACAAGGAGCACAACCTATGTATACTGCACGATTACAAATGGGTTCGATGGGCGTATCCCCTAATCCGTCCCCGGGAAGGACAATTAGCGCCATTACTAGTGTATTGTAACAACGCGTTCCTATTGGCTA
>JAMAGZ010000163.1:0-47907 GCA_023626575.1 Penicillium sp. PF1803
TCTTTCCTTCTTCAAGATTGTTGTAAACAGTTTGTGGCCTAGTACGATTGAATCAATTCTGCTTCAGCCTCTCACAGTTAATCCTAGAGAGAGAATAAGCCTATACTACACCCTCTACTAGATTACCTAGGTTTAGCGTAACGATGTGCTTAATCGGACAATACAGAACTACTTTACAAAAAGCACGATCATTTATTCGAGCACTAATCAGACGCCTAAGCCAGAATCGCTTGAACTTAGGCCTCTATATCAGAGCTTAATCGAGCGGTTTCCTTCGGGTGGAGATACGCAGGAAGTTATGTCTTTAGATGAATTTCTTAATCCACCAGACGAGAATGACGTTACAGAGCCTGATTTATCTAATAACAGTCACGGTGACAGTGCCTAGGATGACGAATATATATCTAGGCCACCGGTGGATGTGCCATCTAGTACTAAGGCGATTAATAGCATTCAGAATGCTATACTATGGGCTCAGCATCAAGAAAGCACTACTAAGCAAGATATCCGTCGTTTAGAGGATATAGAACGGCTATTCGTTAGGCTTCAGATGGATGGAAAGAAGCAGAGGACGTTGTATGATTGCTGGACTTCCTAAATAGGAAATAATGCACGTCGGTTATTCTAGACATATTAGTCATCCTACCGCCTTGGGCACAATTCACATTAGGCACGTAAATTCTGTTGCACCGCGGGGTGTGCTGAAAGCGGGAGTTGACTGTAGGACTGGTCCTGTCTGCATGCACTAGGAAGACCCCTGCAACTTCTATTACAGCAAGATACGGGAGTTTCCCGTGACAGGGCGAGGACTTCAAAATAAAGCAAGCCATCGCCCATCCTCTCCTATAACCCTGCAACAAAGACAATTCAATTCTCTCTTACCAGTACAGCCTGCTATAATTTTGAAATTTGAGGTTAGCTTCTTTCGATATGAATAAAAGAAAAGAAAGCTCTAGAGTTTATACCGCCGCCGCATCCCACGCAAGGTTTATTAAAGGAAGAGTCGGATTTTAATTACTCCCATTGAGTATAAACATGAAAGAGGTCTTCAATATGTCTTAGGGGTTCTTTAAACATACAGGACTCTGCCTTACATTGGTGAAAGGCAGGTCACAATTCGTGCCTTATAATACATCCAGTGTCGGAAAGCGACCATAGAATCTAGAACGCGCCCAATCCATGTATTAGCTATAGCAGCAATGACAACAGCTTGCACGGCCAATCCGCGGAAGCTTATCATTCAAAGCAGCATACCTGGTTAAAACAGCCCCCACTCCACCTTTTGGCTGCCCGCGTCACCATCGCACTCCATATATCCCTTAGCACCAACCTTGCCCTCCCATTCATACTTCGCAATGGACTCAGTGATAATGTTCACAACATCCTGGCTGCCAGTCATGTAAGTGACATCGCCGGTAACGCCAACATTCTGGACGCCGAATTTGCAGGTGCCGTATGTAGGAATTGTGCGCTGGTGACCGATACCGGTAGTCCATACGCCGGTAGTGCCGGCGATGTTACTCATGAGGACCTTGCAGTCTGAGACCAGGGGGGAGGCGGATGTGGTCGTATCTTGGTAAGTGTAGCCGCTGCATTTGGTCACGCCTTGGAGAGGGTTACAGGGGTACCCTGGGGCGGAGGAGTTGGACCGCGCTGGATTCGTCCAGGAGGCCCAAGCAACTTGCGGAGAACAGACCGGCAGGCGAATGTAGCCGGGAGTAGTAATGTTCTGATTCGACAAGTCCTTGAGCGTTAGTGAGTCCATTGGATCAGCGACAGGTCCACCGTTCGCGTTCCCGTTGGCGATGTATGTGTTGACGGATCCCTCGATCAGTTCGGATAGAGTGATGCCACCCCACTTAGATGGACCGAGAGTGTCCAAGCCAGGTGGAGCAGTGAACAACTTGTGGGTGCATTTGGCCGTATGGTCATTACTACAACCATCCTCCGTGCCATCAGGGTAGACCAGATAGTACAATTTATCGTTGTAGCATGTATATGTAGACTCTTGGGTGGCATTAGTCATATAATCGCCCAGTGGATTCTGTGCACTGCATGGATAGCCCGAGTCGATGACGAAGGCGGCAGTACCGGAGATAGTCCACAAAGTTGGAATAGAGTACCCAAAGAAAGCTTTGGCAATGAAAGCCTCAACATCGGAGGATGTTGATTCCGATACTGAGTAGCCAACCGATGGAGAGCCGCCGTTGCCCTCGATGAGTTTACCGTCGCTAATGAGGCTTGTCAGAAGGGTGATAGAGGGGTCTGATCCGTTGAACAGCGTCCAAAGTTGGTTTGCCGTGGCATTAGACCAGCCCCAGAGTACAGAGCCCATAGTGGCACTGAAACTGTCCTGAGACTGCGCTGTCCATTTACCCCTGCACAGAATTCATCAGCCAAATTGCATTCGTCAACAAAAGCCCAGCATATTCGGAATAGGGATTGCCAGAAAGGGTCATTCGAGCCTTTGGTATCATAGCAAACGAAGATAGTACTTACGGTGCGGCCGAAGGCAGAGAACTGGTAGCAATTGAAGCTCCGTATGCGATGGCGGAATATATGACATCTTGAGCAACTTTGGCACCTGCTTCTCCTAATGCTTCAAGTGCCGGTAGAGCTCCAAGAACTAGGAGGCATTAGCATGGGCAAACGGGATAAGTGATGGCCTTCTATGAGGAAGAACTTCAAATGAGGAGGAGCTCACCTCCATCAAAGAATGGCGCAGCGACCGCAGTAAGACCGAGACCCAGTAAATCGATGAGGAGGACCAGCCACTCGTCGCTCTTAGCTGGAGGAACCGGTGCAAAAGTGTCCTCAAAGTCCGAAAGCTGATTGTCGACGAACGTTGCAGCGATTCCATTGATGGCGTAATACAATTGAGAGTACATCTGGTCGACGAGTTTGTCTGTCAGCTACTTTCATCATACGGACATGAGCCCACCCGGGGCCTGCACTGCTTTTCTCCCCATCGAGCCTTTGTGCTCAAGCAGCATGTAAGAGACTTACCTGGTTGATAATCACAAAAGAGTTATATATAAGCATTGCCGCAGGACCAGATTCACCGTTGTCCCCAAACCCTTGAAACCAGGCGCAAGTTTGGGTGTTTGAGCACGAGCCGGCCGGAGCAATACTTCCGCAGTTCATCGAATCTCCACCATGGAAGAAGAACATGATGGACAAAGTGAATTTACTTTCGTCATCCCCGACTTTTGGCTCGTCGATAGTTTTCCAGACATTGATGGCGTCTGACCACGCATTGGATGCGTCCAGCTCTGACCAGCGCTGCGAGCATGCCATGTAAAGCGAATCCTGCACAGCGGGGTTTTCACAATTCATGGAAGTCCAGTTGCCTGTTCGGTTGCCTTCAGCGTAAGGGTCAAGATTCAGAACAGCGTCGCCTATGAAATTAGTCCAGGAGTTCGAGGTGAAAGGAGGATCGTTGGCCTTCTGCAAGTCAGTCGCCCAGTCGGTCCAGCCACCCATCGATAGGCCCTGGTAGACCGACTTTCGTGAGTTTTTGATACCGTCGCTCATCCATCCAACCCACTGAGTGTCATCATATACAAGGATATTGGTGTTGCTCTTAATATCAATGTAGTTTTCATTGACCCGGCTGGAGTTTGCGAGGATCGCCAAAATTTCGGCATTGGCGAGGTAGCCTGCAGTCTGGGTACAGTTTCCTGGTGTAGCTTGCGAGTCATCAGCTGATCCCAAATATGTGCAATCTGGTCCATAGCAACCCGCTTCGGCCATGGCGAACGATCGTCCGTAGCTAGTCACTCCGACCACGACCTGGTTGGAAGGAACGCCGGCTTTCGTGATCTTTGTACGAAAGTGAAAAACAAGTAGGTTAGCCAATAAAAACACGTAGTGGCCTCCAGTCTCTATCTGCGTTTCGAGTAAACTCACCATGCTTAAAGCACCCTCTGTTTCAGTAATGTTCACGTCCGAACGTAAACAGGTTCCTGTTGGACACCCTTCTTGTGACCACTGGTTGTTGGAATCCCACTGTGCGGGTGTGGAAGATTTTCAGATTAGCCTTCACCATCTCGTGCCAAGTACCTAATCATCACAGATGCCATACCTGTCCATGCAAATCGTAGGTCATATAAATTAAGTAGTCCACGATTTCAGCCATGGCTTTGATGGGAAAGCCCTTCAAATACCAGTATGATGCTGGCGCCGCAATTGTAATCTCCTTGTCAGGAAGGAGATTTCTCAAGATGGCAAGGAAGGCGAGATAGTTGGTACCGTCATCGGTGCTAGCAGCAGGGATACCAGGGATGTCAGGTGCCTAACGCGTGAAGACCGAAATGTCAATTGGAATTCCCAGCGCCAGGGAGTCATGAAAAACAAGGGCGGTGGTATTGCGTACTCCTGGATACTCCCAGTCGATATTGATACCGTCGAGCTCATTGTCATTGACGAAGTTCGCAATGTTTTTGGCCATCGTCAACCGATTAGCAGAAGTGACACCGTTACGGAAAATCATGTATGTGCTCGGATCGGTGGAAAATGCCCATCCACCGATCGACAAGACACGCGTTGTGCCTGCGAGCTGTTTGAACTGGTTAAACTCATAGGTGGTGCCCGTCGCGGTGCCGTTCGGGATCTGGACCTCATAGGACGAGGAGAGGACACCAAAAGCGAAATAAATGTGTGTGTAAGCACTTAAGTCAATTTGAGAGACATCTTGATAGAGGCAGGGCCGCTTCAAGTTGTATCCCTCATAGAAGCCAACTTTCCTGTATGTGGCAGGTTTATCACTCTGCACAATAGCGGTGCCGCAGTTAGAGATACAGCCGTTGGTACCATTCTTGGCGGTTCCAGGGGCGCCAGTGCTGGTGTTGATACAGAATTCGGGTGTTGTACCGCACTGGAAGGATTGTCAGCGACTCTGATCAATTGTAAAAAAGTCAACTTAACCGTTGAGTCAGGGGTCCACTTACTTGTCCCCACTTATCACAGCATGCATTCAGAGGGCACTCGTTGAGTGTGGAAATATTCGTTCCGCTCGCGGGGGTCACCGTTCCGGGGACTTGTGGCCCACATTCTGCATTGGCAAGAGGGGCCGGCATGGGCGCATTACCCTCACTTAGACAAATAATGGTATGCGCGTAGAGGGGATTACAGCCTCCCCAACCCCAAGTATCATTGTTGTAATTCTCAAGCTCATCCACTGTGAGACCGTATGACGCAGCAATCGTCTCACAGTTATCATCTGCCTTGATGGTGTATGTCGCGCAAGTACCATCGGATTGAGGCTTAGGAGAAAAGTCTGGCAATTGACCGGCTGAACAACAAAGGTGCTCACCTATTACCAAGGTAGAACAATCATCGTCTGTTACGTTATTGTACTGAAGGAACTTGGCTAATGTGATACCACATTCCGACGCCAAAGAATCATAGCAATTTCCGGAAGCGACTTGGACTGTGGAACAGGTTGTCCGAGGGGCGAGTGCCCTGGCCCTAACAGAGGTCCTATTGCCAGCAGACGGGGTGGCGTGGGAGACTGGGTGACGGGTGGAATTGACAACGGTGGCATTAGAGGAGGAGGCATCAAACAAGGGCTTCACGAGCGAGAGTGTGCCAGTGACATTTTGAACCACCGGGAATGTCAAACATTTTGCCATGGACCATGAGGCGAGGGCGGCTTGTACGGAATCAAAAGTTTCCGTTGCCCGTCGCAATCAGGCCGAACGTATGGTGCGAAGTCTGACCAGGTTCGCAGAATTGCATCGCTATACCCGCAGCAAGGCTAGCATTGGAAGACGCAATTGAGTCTGATAAAGAAGACAGCGCATTTTCTGCAATACCTCGATTATCCAGTCCTTGGCCGATATAGAGACCGACCGAAGTGGAGCCATAGCGGGCGAAGAGAATGGTCGGACCGTCCACGGAGCCCAATCCCCCAACCAAGTACTGCCGAAGCTGATTGGTGAGGGTGGCTAGATAAGATGAAACCGAAGAACCTGTGGCGCCGGGCCAGTATCCAACCTCATAGGTACCATTCACGGGCTCCGGAGCGTTTGATGACTGCAAGTCAAGGTTTGTGGTATTTGCCGGTAAATTTCCCCAATCCGGGCCATAGGAGGTACAGGCGTAGATGTGATGGCCAGTATGAGCGTCATCAACCGGGTCAAGTAAAGAGAAAGAATAAAAGAGAGACTCCTGACACGAGGCCAGTTGATCAAAATTGTGGTACATGGACCAGTTGGCTGGGTTGGGTCCCGAGACCGCACATCGAGTGGGACACGCATTAGACCTGCCTTGATACCCAGGACTGGCAGGGAGCCGAACGGGTTCCGAGATAGCAGTAGTCGGACGGATAGAAAAGAAAAGAGTCAAAAGAGTGACATGAAAGAGAGTGAGGAAGGCACTCCGCGGCTTCCGCCACGAAAGAGACGACCACGACATGAGCTATAGTGGAATTCCACAGCACAAGTCGGGATGAGAGAGGGAAAAAAGGAGCGGAGGGAAGAATGGTTTGCTTCTTATTATTTTCCATGGTGATGATGAGCCCGCGAGCTTTATAGGTTAGTAGACCTCCCCGTTTGAATTCGATCAAATCTCGTCGGAAGTAGTCTGCCTCACGCTCGCACTCGGTGGAGACAAATTGTAGGAGACAAGGGTCGCGAAAGGTCCGAGTCGCGAAGCAAACATAGCATGATCCATCCTAGTACTAGCGCAGTGGATGAAAGTAAACCACCGTACACTAAAAGACACTAAGAGGCACTACAGTAGGATAAAGTAGTAAGTATTATTACAGAGATCATACCAAGTGGGAAACCCCGACCTCCCCCGGTCAAACTGAATTCCCCTGTGCCTTTCCCTTCTAACTCAAATCAATATCCCATAAATCCTTCGCAACTCATTCATCAACTTGGGGCTTACACTCGTTCATCTTCTCTGTCTTGCATCGCAGCATCCGATCGCTGGTCCAACGAGCACGATGAGCTACCCCAACACGGGTATTTTTGAAGTGGACTTGGTGTTCCCACGCAATGCTACCTATACCCCCCAGGCGCTGATGCCCATCGTGTGGGCGCTGCAGAATCCAAGCATGGCTCCCCCATTAGCGAGCTACATTACCTGGAACCTATGGGAAGGCAACAACCATACCTCGCCAGGCTCCCTCGACGGGGGACTCATTGAGCTGCTTGAGGAGGACCCATCCAGTGAACGGCTGATCTCGAAGTTCTTCAACACCATTGACTATCCAGATGGATATTGGACTTTGACTTGGTCTCTGGAAATCTCCAATTGCTCTCGGTATACGGGCCCATCCCACACCCTCACGCGAAGTGGTTCTACCGTCTTTACGATTAGTAAATCGGGCCAGGAACCCGATCTGGTGGCTGCCACTTCTGCCGGCCAATGTGGCGCGATGGAAGCATATGCCTTCAACGTGACATCCTTCGGTTCTGCTTGTGGTCATCTCGGCCAGACTCCAACCACCAATCCGTGCGCCGTGAACATCAGCTCATCAGCCGCCTCCAGTCTATACGCCTCGGCCACCGCGTGGGCCTGTGCACCCAATACTCCCGTGAATCCCAACGTGACCTGTCCGACCAGCACCAGCACGTCTTGTGCCAGCAATCCGGCGAGTCGACCGCGCATGGCCACAGCACCGGCCATGTTGATGCTACTGGTCTGGGTAATCAACTTCATCTTGATGAGGTAGATGAATTATCCCCTACTATCATGCAGTCTGTTATCACTTTGTTATTACATGTGTGTTCCATTGTGTTTAATTATACCTTTCTATAATATCGATCTTGTTTCGCGAAATTTTCGCCCCTCGTTTATTACTATTATCAATATAATTTGTTATTTGTTTTCTACTCTAGGTAATTTTGCGCGATGTATACCACAGCAGACCCCACTTTCATGTTCGTGCACAGCAGTATTACTGAGTCTGTAGTAAGTCACGAGTAAGAGAAATTCTTGATCTCACGATGCAACGTCGCTTATATAGTGTTGCAGCATTTCACTATTTAGAACTTCTAACCATTGGTCAGAATACTAGTCTGGAAAAAAAAAGAGCAACTAGACGACTGAACGCTCCGCTCTTTCGCCTAGTGTCGGGAGATTGACCTGTGAGCGACAATCCGGTAAATGCGATACGATAAAAAGTGGTCCTTTTGGGGGCCGCATCTCGGAATTCGGAACGACGGATAGGACCGAGAGGACCGAGAACAGTGGGACCACGTCGATACACAGGTTAATTGTGTAGTGGTGAGTTTTTCTCATTTTATTGGTGGTTTTTATTACGCTATAATTGCTCAAGGGTGTGACCAATGGTCATTGTAGAATGCGACTCGCCCCTGAGTCGTGAAAAGCGGGTTGCATGGACCATGAGACCCTGAGTTTCGGAATTTCAGAATTTGAGAATTTCAGAATTTGAGTATTTCAAAGTTTGAAGGGCTTGCCGCCTCTCCCGGGAGGCGGACGCGGGAGGTGTACGCCTTCTTCCGGAAAGACGGAAATTTACGTACCGACAAACGGAGGACGGTTAGAGTGCCCTCAAGTGATGATCAGCAGTTCCCTAGGTGCGAAATTGGACTCCGCCCATCGGTCCAATTAGAATCATGACCCTGCAGATTGGCTGGGGCTCCAGGTAGCGCCATTCACACTAGACTTAGTATGTATTTTTATTTATCGAATGAGGCAACCGGATTACTGGACTATATAGTCAATTGGGGCTTCGGAAGCGATGAAAAGCACGGCCGCGAGCGCCAGTTGGCCCGGGTGAAGACGGATGTGGAGAAAGCTCGGAAATCCTGCGCCGATACTTAGGCGGGCCTAGTATCATCTCTTTTTCTCGTTCTCTGATAAAATTGGTGGCGTTTGGTGGCGTTCGCCAAGGTGATATAGCCCCAAAGGATGACGCATCCCCACGTATTGGAGTCCCTGAATCTCTCCACCTGCGACCCCAATTCTCCATACCAAGAACTTGCAAGAAGTCTTCGCAAAGCTTAGCTCAACGAAACTAAGCCTCCTCCACAAGGTGTGGAATTTTTATACAATAAGCCAAGGGGGGACCTCTAGCGCGCTCTATTCTCCTCAAATGTCTCAGTGCATCGCTTCGGAGGCTTCATCTGGTTGCGTGAGAGTCCGGTGGAGCCATGTGGAAGCCATGTGTTGGAACCGAGAGGAAAGATTCGGTATGCTGGATCTTGACATACTAGTAGCAGTCTAGTTGTGCTAGATGCAATGGGGCTGGTTACCATGCGCTTCCTACTTGGCACCCTGCCAGGAAGAGACTTTTTTTTCTTTACCTGACCGTCGCAGTTTGTATGCCGCGGGTGAGTTCTATAAGTTGATTATATCGCCCATACCTCCATATCACTCAACCATTCTCCAATATCAAGAAGCAAGATGGCGCCGACAACTTTCAAAACTGGTCTTGTCCTCCTCGCTCAGCTACAGCTGACTTGGGGAATGGCAATCCTCCCTCGTTCGTCGGTCACTTGTGACTATAAGACCGCGGCGGCTTCTGGAGACACCTGCTCTTCCTTTGCCGCCGAATGGGGCCTGACTGAGGAGACCCTTGTGTCTATCAACCCGGGTATCACCTGCCCGAATCTCGTGAGCGGTCAAGACTACTGTGTGGTTGGCACAGTCACATCTACTGCGCCCACCACCACAGCTTCTTCCACGGTGATCACTTCTACGGTCACCAGTTCTACGTCGTTGTCAACCTCGTCATCTTCAGCTCCATACCAGCCTCAACAAACTGGGACTGCTGCCACTTGCGACCAATACCACCTAGTGGTAAAGGGCGACTCGTGCAGTGCCATTGAGAGCCAGTATGATATCAGCTTGACCGAATTCCTCGCCTGGAACCCATCACTCAACTCTGGTAAGTCACATTTCTCTCATGAATTTCGCACGTCAGCAGTAAAGCGCACAAAAAAAAACCTTTGACATAAAGCTCTCGCACTGACCCGTGCTGCAGATTGCACTAACCTCCTGGTCGGATACTACTATTGTGTCGATATCCCCGGCGCCACCAAGGTCGCTACTACCACCGCGGTCCCAGCCACAACCACTCCTGCCGACGGCATCACTACCCCTAGCCCTATTCAGACCGGTATGACCGCCACTTGCAACAAGTTCGACCTTGTCCAATCTGTCGATACCTGCGCTGTCATCGCCAACAAATACAATATCCCACTCGCCAGTTTCTACGACTGGAACCCAGCTGTCGGCTCTTCTTGTGCCCACCTTGATGTGGGCGACTACGTCTGTGTGGACATCATTGGCTACACCGCCACGACCTCAACCACCTCAACCACCTCTTCTGGTAACGGAATTCCTACCCCTACTCCCTTTGAGCCCGGAATGGTGGACGACTGCACGACCTTCTATTTCGTCAGCTCGGGTGACACTTGCGCGAGCATTGCTAGCAGCAAGGGCGTGACTGTCGCTCAGATTACACAGTGGAATCCTAAAGTTGGAACCGGTTGCACGGATCTTTGGTTGCATGAGTATATTTGTGTTGGGGTGTAAGCCTCTATAAGGTGATTTTGGGCTTTGACTAGTGCGAGAGGGTGTGCATGTGTAGTTGATTTGATGATAGATGGGTAATCGAGATAGGCAGAGAGGTCATATAACGAATCACAACTGGTGTACTTCACAAAAGCATATTTCAGCTCGAGTTCAGATAGTTAAAAGAAACTGGCCTGAGGGACCACAATAGAGTTCTTAGTTTAAAATCAATATTCATCATGCTTGCAATAGCATTTAGTGTTCATGTTCAAATCATTCAAGGATTTGACCATGTGCCTGGGTACTACCTACGCAGTCAAGTCGCGGCGGTTCATCTTCAGGACAACTATTCGAACCAAGCAAGACACACCTCAGAATAGCATATATTTAGATATAAAACCGTGTTGATCCTAGCATCAGATTAATACATTCATCGCCCAACGCATCAAACCCAATCACAGCTCCGACGTAACATTGAAGAACTCACCATGATCTAACTTAGTCTTCCAGGAAATGGGGTTCATATCATCAAAGCCATGGTGGACCCATCCTTCTTCCTTAACGTGGATCGACGTTATTGCCTCTAGCCTTTCTCACCTGGGGACGACTGCCGTTTCCCAAACTTTGTGCTCCAATACACCTGTATGGAGCCTTTAGTCCTTCCAGGGAATTTTCTGACCGAACCGCTGGGTCACCTCCGCGTCGAATGTATCCTATTCGTGTACCCGCCGACCGCGCCACACCGTGTATATTTGCTCTTGCAGAAGCACGAGTGCTTGCTCCGCAGACCGCTGCTTTCGGGCTCCGAAGTGGCTGGTTGGGAGCAGGCCGTGAGTCTCCACCACGTGAGAGATCCTTTCTGCAACCACCGATTCATCATTCCAGTACCTTGCCTAGCGTCGCGAGGAGTGAAATTGGTCTCCATGCTTTGGCAATGCTATAATTTTCTTTGCTCGGCTTTTTGAGCGGTATGATCTTCGCGTGTCTCCACTGCCTTGGCAACGTGCCTCCTTCCAGCGATGCTTGGAAGAGATCGAGAACCCTGTATTTGACCGTAGGCCACGTCATCTTCCAGACGATCACCGGTGGACCGTCTTCGCCAGGCGCTTTCCAAGACTTCGCCGCTGACAGCTGCCGCTCTATCTCCTCCATCGTGATTGCTGGCATCTCTACTGGGGCTCTTTCTAGTCTCGTTCCCTCATCGTCAATATTATCTGGTAGAAACGGGAAGAATGTGGTCAGCAATTCTCCCGCTTGCTCCCTGTGATCGGTGGTGGTCGTTCCGTCTGCTCTCCGGAGCTGCGGGACTTTTCCAAACGCTGCGTCGTCCCCCGACTGTAGGTATCTAGCGGCTTTCCATATATTGTCATTATCTGCAAGGAATTCGTTCCAGTGCTTTTTCTTCTGTTGTCAGATGGCATCGTGATATTGTTTCGCTGCGGCCTCGGCAGCCTGTTCCAGGCGTGGTACCTTCTGCCCCGCCCGTCGCTCCGCATGGGCGCGATTTCTCCAATATGTGAATATTTGGCGGAGCTGTGTCAAGTCATCTGTCCACCATCGCTTTGCGTGTGGTGACGGCTTGGCCTTTGGTATCCATGGAGCGTTTTTCAGCAGGAGTCGTTCCTGATGCTTTGGGGCGGACCATGGGGCATCGAATGAGGTCTCAATGGCGCAGTGATCCGAGCCATGTTCCGTCCCGAGCATGGCACACTTGACCATGGAGTCGGTCAGGTTCTCCGATGAAAGGACGAGGTCGATAGTTGACTCGCAGTCGCCAATCTGCCCTCCGCCGTGCCATGTCTTTGTGCCTCGTTTGAGTAGACTGCTAAGGGCAAATTCATTCATGAGGTCGATGATTGGATCCGCTTCGCCTTGTCTCCCCAATGACACGTCGTCTCCTCCCCAGAGTTGATCATGTCGGTTGAAGTTCCCCATGATCAAAACCTCCACCACCGCGCCTGTTTCTCGCCGTACCTTCGTGATCGCGTCGCGTAAGTGATTGCATGCGTCGTCTAGAGCGGAGGCATTGCCCCCTTCAACATACACCGATGCTATGAAAACCAGTCGCTCGGGGAGCCGGACGACCGCTGCCGTGATATCGGGGGACTCTATTGGTACTTGCTCCGCCTCCACCTCTTTCTTCACCCAGAGCATACTTCGAATCGCCCACCTGCCTTCCCTCCAGGTGGAGGGAACCATCTTCGTCCATTTATGATGTCCCATCGGGGTAGTCAAGAGCCGGCCTTGGATCCTCCGTGCCTGGGGTTCCTGGAGTGCTAACGCCACCGCGTTCTGAGTATCTTCATCATTCATTAGACTCTCATCGGTGTCTACCATCTTTGAGGTGTCTATCGTGCAATATATCGTGTCGGTGAAGCTGGTCGGTGTCGTATTCGTCAAGGAAAGGGTGCGTATGTTGCTCGGGTAACTAAGTGGAGGAGTACGGGCAACGTCTGCATAGGACGGGGAGCCAGTGGGAACAAAGGGACTGATGGCCTCGCGCAGAAATTGAATCTCGCGGAGAATCTCATCGTGGCTGTTCTGCGCGCATGCCTCGGCGTGGGATTTCGGTGTCAGGGGTCTTTCCGTCAGGGTCTGGAGCTCGTGTCGGACTTCGGCGAGGGCGGTGCTAAATTCTTCTTTAACTTTCCGAAGTTCTTCCTTGTGCAGTTCATCGCGTCGCCTGATCTCTCGCCTGAGTTTAATGAGCTCCTTCACGAGTGTGGCGGTATTAAGGTCCTCGCTCTCCGTCGCGGAATGGTTCAAAGTGACCGCGTCATGTTGGGTGGCAAGGTACCCATCCATCTTCAAAAATCGCGGTCTCTTCACCGTCCCCCATAGACTGAATGAATATCTCACAGCTCCTTCGATGGTCTGACAATCGGCCATATTGGTGAATAGGTTGAGCAACTAGAGACAAGTTCAGAGAATAATACAACACCAAATAGTCCTATCGGGAATAATAATAATAATAATAATAATAATAATAATAATAATAATAATAATAATAATAATAATTCCTCAGGCTTTTCACGACCGTAGGTCGTATGTAGCCCCCTAGCTAGTGTGCAGCGCTCCATTGGATGTGTACATTTGGTAGTATGACCACCGCGCTATTCCCACGTCAGGCCATCACCCTCACCATTCAGGAGTCAACCGTCCCGTCTCCATTGCAAATGCGATAACCGCCCTAACAATCTTGATGTCGGGTCTCCATGCTCTTCCACCCAGAAGTTCACCAGCATTCCCTACATTCTCAGTTTTACCTCCTAGCATCTGTGACAGATTGCCAAAGCTCGGCCCTGCAGCCTCAATCAGTGCGCGTCGCTGTTCAGTCCATCGTGTACATCGAAGCAAGAAATGTGAGACTGTTTCACGCTCAATGCCACAAGTGCATATATCGCTGTCTGTTTTACCGATGCGATGAAGATATCCATTCAATCTAGCGTGTCCCGTGCGGAGTTAAGCCAGAATCGATGCTTTCTCTCTATCCAGGCCATCATACAGCGTCTTCGTGTGAGGGCCTAGATGAGCTAAATCTAGCCGACGCGTAAATTAGCCTATAGTCGATAATTAGAAGGTGTTCTTCCGGTGTTATTTAGCATTCGCGCGGGCCCACCTTAGTGCCGACGCCCGGAGTTAGACCTACGCCCAAGGCGGAGGGTTAACTTCGCTATTCACTTAGGTCGCTTCACGTGCAAGAGTGTGCGCTCGATCTATGTTCTCGTCGTCATCTTCTATACGCGGCCGTAGATTAACGTTAGCGCCTATCTCCGCTAATCGGTTAGTTGTTTCCGTGATCCGAACGAGAAGAGCTTATCCGCTCTAGAGATATGGCTTTACGAGCGAAAGTAAAGCGGTAGGATTATTCACGACTACTATAACCTAGATTTTCTAGGGTGATATCTAGATACGAGGGAGCATCGATTCTATATATAGCATAGCCTCTAGCACGACCCCTAGCTAAACGTAATAAGCGTTAAGCGCGTCATCCTTACCGACCGTCCGTCTAGACGAGACGATATCAACATGATTAACGTAAATAACTAGCCCTATCCCGATTAGCCCATTACAGACACTAACACTAGTTAATAACCGTAGGTGCGCTCGTCTAGCCTCTCGTAGTTTATCTATGTCTAACGCTACGGTGGTGATCCACTCACCGAGGGACCGTTACCACGGATCTAGAGGGAATAGCTGAATGACCTCTATATCGGAGAGGCACTACGGTCTATATCTCGCTAATATTTTGAATAGCGACACGAAGCTTCCATCCTGCATAATAGCCGCCGTTCGATAATGCTAAAAAGGGTGATCCCTCGGTAGGGTGTGGTAGGTGATCTAATGCTTTATAATGCGTGCTCGAAGACGGACCACAGTCAGTTCGATCCCTACCTCCGCCTCGGCGATAGCGAGAGCCGTGTTTCGGAACACGCCCACGATCGCCTAGGACGCGACTCGCTAGATCTCTTAGAATAGTCGTCCGATTCCCACGCCGACGATAGAGTCCTATCATATAGGGCACCACACGGACGCTACATAATTAATCTTTGAAGTGACTATGGCGATAAACAGCTAGCGAGTAACGGATAGCGGTAGCCCGTGTAGTCGTCTTAGGGCAAGGGCGGCTTTTATTCCTTTATTCGCGGCCTTTCCGATATGCGATTCGAACCGTAGTTCCTAGTTAAGTATCACACCGAGAATCTTAACTTCAGGCGCTAGGGTAACGGTTACTACATCCACGCGTAATAGCACTACAAGAAGTTATCGTAGTCGCTTATTCCTCGTGAAGTGGATAAATAAAGTCTTCCTAGCCTCGAAGGCCGCGCTAGACCGTGCGGCCCACTCTAGCGCTCGTGGGATAACCTTCCGCTAAAGCGTGGTTATGTTCGCCTTAGCCGACATGCCCACCGTCCATCGCGTATAGTCGTCGACGAACGCAATTACCCCCTTTCTTCGTGTTATAGGAACATCGACGAGGTTGGCATTCAGGAACAAGAAGAGAATAGGGGAGAGCGGCGAGCCTTGCGGCAGGCCCGCGTGTTCGATAGACTTTTCTTCGGACTAGTACATGTTCACGGCGATCGACGCCCGCCGCGACGAGCAGAAACTATCGACCCATCGGATTAGAACTTCCGGGATCCTTCGCTCTCGCAACCTCCGCAACAGGACACCCCGGTCCACGCCGTTATAGGCACCCTTCACATCGAAGCTCACGAGGCTAAGAACTTTGCCCTTACGCCACGCATCATGTATCTTCTCCACCAGGATGTTGAGCGCTTGTTCGCAGGATCGCCTCCGCCGTGCTCCAAAGTGATTTGGAGGCAATAGCCGGTGCGCCTCCACTAGGGCAGAGATTCTATTGGCGACGACCGCCTCTAAAGCTTTTCCAAGCGTCGCCAAAAGCGAGATGGGACGGTATGATTCCGGTAACAAAGGGTCTCGTCCGCCCTTGGGCAGTACCACGATCTTGGCTACTTTCCAACGGAGAGGAAAATAGCCCAGTCGGAGGGACGCTTGGAAGATTTCGACCTCCCACTGTTTCACGGTAGGCCATATCCGTTGCCACACGGCCACGGGCAGTCCATCCCTGATTTTCAATATTCGCGTTGGTGGGCGAGTAATTGTTGAATGTTTAAAAGCGCGTCCACGTAACGTATGTTAGTAAACATGGCAAAAACTCGAATAATAGTATGGTGCCACCAAATTCCCAGGAAATAGTTCAGTCCTAGAGTTGGAAAACCTGAGTTCGAGAGTTGGACTGCGCTATGCCTAATTTGGTTTAGCGTCCAACTCTGGCGGATCCACCATGCATACCTTGGCATACCGCCCCACTTGTAACTTTCCATCCTCCACATCTCTCCCATCCCCCCCCTGCTATCGAATATGGGTCTACTTTATCAAGGGGAACCAATTGCATGAAGGCAAAGTTGATTAATTCCAGAAAGATCTAAAGAGCGTGGTAAACAGTGGGCATGTTAAATACCCATCTGTCTCTTCCGATAATCGGATTGACAGGAGCGGGGTTGTACCCAGGTACTTGGAGTAAACTGGTCCAAGTTGCTGCACAAGCCCAAGATTACATACAAAAACATAGAAAACGAGGGGCGTAGGAACAACCAATGAGAGGAGACTGTATGTAACTCTCCACTTTCGCCGACACACCCCCTCAGCTAATCTCCTATGGGAGATTTGCTGGAACACACAGATTTCGCTTAATCAAGCGCTTTCAACAGATAACTGATGTCTTCTATGCCTAGCAATCTAACGAATTCAGCATGCTTTTGGCGTGGAAGCAGTTTAGTAAGACCGTCCGTAACCATCTCAGACGTCTTGACCTATTCGACCGCGATACGGCCTGCCTGCACCTCCTATCTCAACTAATACTAGTAGATATTAATATGTCGAAGCTTAGTGCGCAATTAAGGCGCTTCCTTTATTAATAAGCTAATAGTTTACTAATTATCACACTAGAGAGTGATAGGGTGACCTAGGTCGAACATGATTACCTTAAATAGCCGAGTCCACATACATAGTAATCTACCTGTGAAGGGCTGAAGCAAGACTTAATTCAATCTAACTAGGCCAACATGCTGTTTACAAAAAGCTTAAGGAGGGGAAGTCAATCCCGCGCGTTCCCCACGTTAACATACCAAGGTCCCGTGAAACACGTGACCTATATCGGGCACTGGCCCGTGACAATACCCCCCTCCTAACCTCGAGCTCACTAGTGGCACGACAACATGGGTTTCAGTGTCGATTTACTGGCGAATAACCTCCGAAACAGGGCCGTGCTGCTCTTCAAAAGTATCTAGGGCGCTGCAGTCCTGTACTGAATTCATTGGTTCCCACGTTTACTCCGCCTATCCTTTCCACTTCACGAGTGCTTTATCGCGATACCCTCGCCTAATCTTCTTCCGTCGCATAGCTAGGATCTATTCGACCTTATGCTCCTCTTCTCTATTAACTAGTAGTGGCGGTGGCTATGAGTCGTCTACTAGCTAAGATGGGAATAGGTCCGTTGCTGCTAGGCGAACTAACTTAATATAAAACACTAGGTGTATACTAGTAGGCACATTAAGTTAGACGGTGAACGGTGACGGAACATCTACTACTCGGTATCGAGCATATAGCTAATCTAGCTTCTTCGACGGTCGTTACGTGCGTACGTTCCGAAGGTTTAGCTAAACCTAGTTATCTTTCTTATAGATAGGCGCGGCCTATTAGTGTCGGTTCGCTTGCTCTTCCTGAAGGGCCTATACTAAAGTAATAGTAGCCTAGGCCTAATCAGTAGCTTCTCGTAGGCGATTCACGAACGTTTCGCCTACCTTTCGTGGTAGGGTTAGGGTGTCTTCTAGCTACCCTACTTCGTTAATGCTAATCGGGTTAACATAGTAACCGTAGATAAAGAAGAATAGTGAGATTCTAGTTAAAGCAGCATTACGATTATTAATTACTATAGCGACTATTAGTAATAGATCCTTCTAGTTATCTTATATGTATATAGTAAACACACGTAGAATTCGTTTAATCTCCTGATTAGCACGCTCTGTTACACCGTTAGTCTAGGGGTGAAAAGCGGTAGATAATTAGCGTTAAATCGATAGCCTTTTATATACCCTTTCCTAGAAAGAACTTATAAATTAGGGGCCGCGGTCGCTTATAATCGTTAGTGGCACCCTATGATATATATAGAAGTGTATAAGGAACACTTCTACTATATCTTCTGCTATTATATTCTTTATTCTGATTAGAATCACGCTCTTCGTTAATCGATCCGTTATCACTATATAGTTCGTTACTCCCGTAGATCCTAAAGGTAGTAGCCCCGTAATAAAGTCTACTAATATCTCCGCCTATATTCGCTAGGGAATTAGTAGCGGTTTTAATAGCCTATACTTTATATCTCGCTATATAGAGCTTTATCTATAAATCGTGTAGTTCCTTAGGAAGCGTTATATATCCTTCGCCGCTCCTAGCTAGAAGAACCGTTAAGATAGTATCGAATAGGTAGCGTCTCGCCTAGGATACGCTATAACGTATAAGTCGTGAATCTTCTATATAATCCCTATACGTAGAGCCTCGTTATTAGGAATCTAGACTTATTACCTAAAGTAAAGCACCCCTCGACTATCTAAATAGCACTCTGATAGACTTATTTTAATATTTATTTTAGTAGCGATTCAGCGCTCGCCCGTTCGTAAAGCGTAGGTGATTCGCTAGTAAACTAAGTTAGATACCCTTACGCTTTTCTATTCTACCTAGAGCTCTTACTCTTCAAAGAGAGGGATATTCCTTTTAAAGTCGATCTCTTCGTTAGACTAGTCGTCAGTTAGTTAAGGGTCTAACCATCCCGTTTTAATCTTAATCCTTTTAAGTAGGACTTAGAAGCGATTCGATAGCCTTTCGTCGGTGATGCTCTATAGTATATCTTAGCTCTATCGTGATAGTACGTCTAGCCTTACTATAAGCTTACCTAGGCGATAGTAGAGATCGAAATCAAACTCTATTAAGAGATCTACCTAGCGTATCTACCGTTCGTTAAGGTATTATACTTTACTAAAGTATCGGAGGTTCTTATAGTCTATTACGATAGTAAATTAGGGTACTATCTTTAGTTCCGGTCTCTATTCGCGTAGGGCGCGTATAATCGCTAGGAGCTCTTTATTATAGATCTCGTAATTTAATTCCGCGGGTAATAGCTTCTAGGATAGGTAGGTATATAGCCGTAGCTACCCGTTAGGTCTATATTACGATAGGACTACGCTAGTTACCTAGCCGGAAGTATTAGTTTCCACGACCGTTTAGCGATCCTCCTTAAAGTAAGCTAGGATCAGTGCGTTAATAAAGAGTTCCTTTAGTTCTATAAAGGCTAATTAGTAGTCATCGTTTTATTCGAAAATAGCGTCTTTCTTTATTAGCCGTGTTAAGGGTACCGAAAGGTTAGCGAATTAGGGGATAAACGGCTAGTAGAAGTTCGTAAAACTAATAAAGCTTCGTATATCTTATATAGACTTTAGTCTCTCCTATACCCTAATAGCTTCTACCTTCTTTAGATTAATATAGATCCCTTTTCTGGCTTCGACGATAAAGCTAAGGTATTTTACTAATTTCTATTTAAACTCTAACTTCGCGATATTATATTATAGACCCGCGTCTATTAGTTTCTATAGTATATTACCGACCTTTCGGCGGTAATCCGCTAGCGTTCCGTTAGAGTAGATTATTATGTTATTAATATATACTAATATAAAGTTATTAAGGTACTCTCGTAGCGTCTAATTAATATACCTCTAGAACGTTACCGGTACGCTAGTTAGGCTAAAGGGAGTCACGTTCTACTCGTAGAGCCTATATCGCGTCTGAAATGCTATCTTCTATTCTTCTCTAGGATAAATACGAATCTTATAGAAGGCTACGATAATATTAAGCTTCGTGAACTAGCGGGTATAGCCTATATTCCGTAATGTCTCTCGGATTAGCGGTAGAGGGTAGCGATCCTTCACTATTCGTTTATTTAACCCTCGGTAATCGATATAGAATCGTACGCCGCTACCTAGCTTTCTAACTAGTAAGATCGGCGCCGCCGCGGGCGATTAGCTTATACGTATAAAGTTCTTCCTAAGTAGGTCCGTTAACGTTTTTCGTAGGTAAAGAAGTTCTTCCTTATTTATGCCGTAAAGAGGGCTATATAGTAGTAGCTCTTTGACACCGTTTCGGTTACGTTTTAAAGGGATCTTATGATCGATCCTTAGCTAGTGTAGTAGTAGCTAATTAGTAAGCTATTAGCTAAAAGCCGCTATCTATCGCTAGTAGTGTTTTAGTAGCTTATCTTTTAGGTCGATATGCTTCTTAGGATAGAGTGCTCTCTCGATATCGTCTAGCGAAACCCTACTGATTCGTAAGCGATTTATATCCGGTACGCTCTGCACGAGTTACCGGATAGATAGTGCCCCGGCTTAGGCAACACGTAGTGCCTTCACCCTAATAGGCCTAATAGTGCGATCTATACGATTCTAATACCTCGTCCGCTCCCTAGACTTTATAAAAATATCTAAGTATCCTTTTCTTACTAAATATCGCCTATTCACGTCGTATAGCTATAGGTCTCCGAGTATTATACTATCGCTTTATAGTCCGATAATATACGTAAATACACGGCCTTATTACTAGCTATAGATATCGAGATCGAAATACGTAATATAGGTGATTCAGTACTAGTTCGGCACTACTCTATCGAGGATTCGTGACTATATCTTAATACGCGGGAGGTCGAGCGACTAAACTAACGCCTTATTTACCGTTACGTAGCAGCGGTAGCCGCTATCGATAAGAGCTTATATAAATTAGATTCTATTCACTCTAGCGTTAACTATAAATAGTAATATCTCACGTTTTAATAGCTTCTTAACCCCCCTTCGCTCCTACTCGCGACTTAGAGTAGGAGCTACTCTTTTTCCGAATTATCCTTAGTTATCTCACTCTTATCTTCAGAAGCCGTTAAATCTAGGTCACTTATAGGCTTCGATTTCTTCACTTTAACTATACGCTCCTTTCCCCTCTTACTCGAAGTAGTCGTAATTTATATACTACTCGGCTATTATACTAGTAGTAGTGCGTACGTCCCGATAAAGTGGCCGGCTTTTCTATATCGTAAGTATTTTCTATTAGCCCGCCGCTACTCTAGTATATCCTAACTAACCTATTAAGTCTACCTCGGCGCTCTAGTCCCGGATTAGTAATATTTCGTGGAGGTTTCGGTTCGGTTTACTAATACCGTAGGTATCTATTCTATTTTATTAGCGTTCTATCTAGGCGTACACGATCTACGTGTTCGTTCCGCTCCCGTAATATTAAGAGTATCTATATCGGAGCTAATCTCGTGAAGGCGAGAGATTAGGTCCGAAAAGGTAGCGGGGATACCCTGATTCATTAATAAATTCATTATTATCTTATTAAGTGCGCCGAGAAGAATCTGCCGCTTAGCCTCGTTAGGCTAATTAAGAGCGTCTGTATTAGCGAATTCCTTTTCTAGCCGTGGTAGGAACCTAGAGAAGCTTATATCTTCCGGTTACTGAATCTAGTAGAGTCGCCTAGCTACGCGTGCTTTGATATTCGGGTCTCCGTAGATATTCTCGAGGTAGTTAAGTAAGGCCTATAGTTCGCTAGTGTTTCGGCGGAGTTTCACGAAGGTTCTAGTGTTCTTCTATATAAGCTTCTCTAGTCTAGAGAAGATATATATGAA
Organism: Penicillium sp. PF1803; assembly: GCA_023626575.1. Classification (NCBI taxonomy): domain Eukaryota; kingdom Fungi; phylum Ascomycota; class Eurotiomycetes; order Eurotiales; family Aspergillaceae; genus Penicillium; species Penicillium sp. PF1803. The sequence goes on from JAMAGZ010000163.1 coordinate 21,740, forward strand.
TTAGTCCTAGGGAGAACTAATAGCTTCGCTGTCTACGCTAAGCTTATTTTTAATCGAAATTCGCTAGGTTAGCTAATCGCTCGTGCTTCCCCTAAATAACTTTAGGTCTAGGAGATAGGGCTTCGGTTAGTGAATAATCTCTGTTCGTAGGGGAATCAGCACCGATTCGGTAGCCGACTGTGCCGGTGTCGCCTATCCTTCGTTCGTCGCGGTTATCATTATAGCTAGTGAGGCTTAGTGCTCTAGTATTGCTTCGAGGCGACGCATCCTTTCTTCTTGCGTAGCTTCCTGTTAGTAGTGCCGCTCCCGTTCTTCGTTCTGTATAGCCTAGGTCTATGCTAACTGCTACAATAGCGTCTGCGCCTACCTAGGAGGGCTCGTCGATTCCTAGTGCTACATAGCTGCTAGGGGTTATGTAGCGTGCCGGTAATGTCTCAGTCGCTTTTCGTCTAATGTTCTAATGTGCCTAGGAATTGCGATCTCCTAGGGCTTTCCAATACGTCTCGAGCGCTTAGAGTTTTATGCGCGAGGATTCCGTTCTAATGTGCGTTCGTCGCTGAATCGCTAGGGATTCAGGGGTATTTCCAATGAGTGCCTAGGTCGTCTTCCCTAGGGCTTTTCCAATGACCAATGATACTTCTAAGTGTAGAAGGAAGCTTTTTGTATGTGAAGGGCTGAAGCAAGACTTAATTCAATCTAACTAGGCCAACATGCTGTTTACAAAAAGCTTAAGGAGGGGAAGTCAATCCCGCGCGTTCCCCACGTTAACATACCAAGGTCCCGTGAAACACGTGACCTATATCGGGCACTGGCCCGTGACACTACCTACCTCTAATAGGGCGAGTAATTTAGCTTTAGTTGTGCTAGTAGTGACCGTCTTCTGCTTAGTAGCCTTCTAATTAATAGGGCCACTAAACGCTATAAATATATAGCCCGAAGAGCTCTTACGATCGTGATTATCACTGAAAGATATATCACTGGCGAATTTCACCGTGACTTCGGTGATTTTAGAGGGTGCCTAATAGTAAATCGCTCTAGTTTTTATCTAATATATATAGCTAATCACCTAATTAATCGTATGTATGTGTGTAAGCGATAGATTCGAGAGAAATTAGGTAAGATAAGACGTCGCTTTAGCTATATCTAGCCTAGAGATAGTAGTAGGATATTAGGCAGAACCGACCTTCTACGAGAATTTATGCTTCTAATGATCGGTCGCTACCCTATTATAGGGTTTAAGGTTTATAATAGTAACTAGAGGGACGTTAAGCTTACGCCCCTTAGTGAGATAGTATTTAGTTACTATCGTAGAGATATAGGCATCTTAGCATAGCTAAATTACCCCTTCCTAGCGATTTCTAACGATACGGATACCTAAGAACTATTAAGCCTTACCTATCGATCGAAGTTCCTATACCTTAGCGAGACTAGAAGCAACATAGGCAGCTCGCTCACGCATAGAACTATAGTTAAAGATAAGGATGTTATTAATATAAAACATAACGATAATTCCTTCTAAAACTAGTAGATATAGGTCTTCTTGCACTACCTAGAAGCCTAGCGAGATCAAAACCCTCGAGGCTTCCTATTACTATAACCTAGGCGATTTACGAAGACTATATAGGGCCTTAATAAGCTTCTAGCACCTTCGTTATTTAGGGAAAAGACCTAGCGGTAGTTCTATATATACTTCATTAGGCAAGATACTATTTAAGAATGCATTAATAGCGTTAAATTATGTAGTATTAAGATCGAAAGCTACAGTAAGGGCGAAGATCATTCGTGCGGTTCGAGCGGTAAGGGTAGCGGAATATTTCTCCTCGGTTAACATAACCTAGAGGTCGCCGCGCACGCATATTCTTACCTTATACTTAATTAAAAGACTATCGCTATCGAATTTATAAGTAAAGACCTATTTTAAGGGTATTACCTACACGCTGATATCTATAGGGCGATCGACTTCTTAGTAAGTGTCCTTCTTTTCTAGCGATTTAACTTCGAATATCGCTGCCTCTATAAATCTATCGGAGTGTAGGTGACCGAAGTAATTCCTTCTAATTATTCGGTAGAGGAGGGAGATTATCGCGATAAGGACGCTAGTAAGTCTATAGAGATAAGAGTGCTACTATAAAGGCTAGCAAAACTCTATTATGCGACTCTTCAGGATCCTCGCCTTTATGCTCTATATTAGTAGATACAAAATACACCTTTTTCTTACGAATACGGCTTTCTGTCACGATATTTAACTTAGAGATAGTTAAATCGATATCTCTAGGTGCTTTATCTCTATATAATTAATAACCTAGTAATAGATTTAATAATATAGCCCCTTATAATTCGTCTTAGAGCTAATCTTCTAGCCTATAGTCGTCTAGTATATTAGGCTCTCGCTCCCCTACCCCCTTAGGTTCGAGACGATTAGAAAGTAAGCTATTAGTTACTTTAGTTAGAAATACCCCTAGCACTTCTACTATTAACGTTAATATCGACTAAGAAGGTAAAATAGGTGTTAAATCGCGTATAGGCGTAGGGGAGGGTGATAGAGGATATGCTTCTCGATTATTCGAAGAGAGAGTGTCTTCCTTCTAATTCGCCTCTACCTCTTTCGTTCTATCCTAGCTATCTTACTATACTAGTTAAACTCTACTAATTAGTAGTAAAGCACCGCCGCGATCGTCTTCCTTAGTGTGTTTAGGTACTAACTAAGGTATCGTATAAAGGATATCTTACGGAGGGTTAATCGCTTTAAGATCCTATAGATTATATTATAGGTTTTCGTTAAAAGTCACGTCTCTTAGCTCTCTAACAGTATCTAGATATAGGAACTATATTTACTAGATATTTAATATAGTATAACTAATAAGATAGCCGATCTCTGCGCGTGGAGCTATCTTATCTAGCTTCGGGATACCCTATTAGCGTATATACGCTCTATACCTATATAATCGTAGATTTAACAGATTCGGTCGAAGTGTGTGATTTAGGTCTCTCGTAGTTATTACTTCTACCTAAGGTATTACCCGGCGACCGTTATATAGTACCGTGGGTATCCTATTAATAATATAGACTACTACTCGAAAGGCTTCTAGCTATAGGCTTTTAGGTAGTTTCGCGTCGGCGATCAACTTCCGAGCGATAGTAATAATAATGCCTCCGGCTCGCTTAATAAACCTATTTTACTTAGGTGTTCCGATAACGGCGAATTCGTATATAATACCTTCACGATCGCAAAAATCGCGTATATTATAACTAAGCGAGCGTTTATAATCGCTTTTAAACACCCTAATATCTAATTTTAGTTAATTCCTACAGAAGCCGATTAATTTAATAATCATATTCATATATCCGTTCTTCTTCTTATAGGTTTCTAGTAAATAAAGCCTAATACCCTCGATATACATATATATTACCTAATTATCCCTATTATAAGCCTTATCGAGCTAAATAAGATCGAAGTGAATATAGCTAAACTTACCGAAAACTCTCGATCTTTCTACTAATCGACGAGAGACTTATCGCTTTGCTATTATTATCTAGCAGACTTTACATCTTTTAGGGTTACACTAAGCGTTATCTATAGAATCTCCCTCGATCGCGATTCTATTAATAATTATTATAAGCGTTTTAACACGACGATCGTATATATAGCTAAGTCTCTAGTGCTAAATTTAAGGCGATACTATCGAAATAAGAGGTTTTTTAGACTTTTTAACCGAAGAAAAGGCTACTAGTTAGGTTTCGATAGTAAGTCCGCCTTCTTAGTAGTGTTATAATAAATATAGTCTATACTTCTCTGTGCACACTACCACTAGGCTATCTTCTATCGTTATACCTAGTAGTTAACTATTAAAGAAGAAACCCTTCTTCTTTATCTCTAAAACAGAGATGATATTAGTGGCAAAATCAGGTACGTATTATACACCTTTAAGAGTTACCTATAAGACTTTACCGGTCGTAGGGTTTTTAACGATAATTCGTGTATCCCCCTTTCCATATACTACTATCTCCCTATTACCTAGGGTAACTATCCCCTGCTTATTAGAAAGGCTAATAAACCTCTCCTTTTAATTATAGATATAGATATTCGCCCTAGAGTTAACAACCTAGCTATTTCGCAGGGAATACGTTATCGCGGCGTGGTATACGTGTAGAGAGATGCTAGCGGTAAAGAAGGTAATTAATTCTTTAGGAAGATCGTCACTACCGGTAATCGTTAGTTAAGCGGTTTTACCTACTACTCTAAGTTCAAACTAGCGTAATCGTTTAATCTCTTACTAGATCTCAGGTGATTTATTCTTAAGATTTTCATTAATTTTCTTCCTAAGAGATTCACTCGGTTAATAGTTCTTCGGTCTAATCGTTAAATTAATCTCGAAGCATCTTCTCCACGAATGATTCGTCTTTCCACAGAGACATAGCTTTCTTTGCTAACCGCCGGTAGTCGTGGGTTAACCGTTAAGCGTGGCGGTGAATACGACTAACCTAGAGCTATTCTTCGATTGATTTTAAACAGCTCGGTGATCGCGATAGTCAGAAAGCACGTCGTGGAATGTGGCTCTTCTATCAGAGGGAGCGACCAAAGCCATTTAATTCGAATCGGATCGTACGGCTGCTTCAGTAGTGGCCCATCGCTCCTCGCTTAGAACTAGCCTGTTTCTCTATTGATTTGCAAAATATGAATCTTGCAGTTGAATCGCTTAGAGAAGGTCCCTAATTGCCATCGAATCTTCAGGGTATTGGTCATCTTTATAGCACACATCTGGAACCCTGGCCGATTTGGCCTCATCGTATAAATTTGACCAATTGGTCAACCACCTCTCCAAAGAGGTTTTGCCGATCGGGGTTTCCACCATTCGTCTCCACTCATTTCGTAGGTCTTGCACTCTCGTGTTGCCTTTTGGCTGAAATTGCTGCTTCAGGCGAACTAACTTCGCATAGGGTGTGACCTTATCGGCGAGAATGTTATGATATTCCTCGGCAACATTAGATAGAATTCGATCGTTCATACGCGCGATCGAACCACGGTAAGTTTCATCCCCAAATCATCGAATCCCATCAGATATCCATCAGATATCCATCGGGTAACTGACAGGCTTATAGATTTAGCAATTTTAAGAAAGTTTCGACAGATTTCGGCTCATGGTGAGTGGTTGGTGATAATGATGGTGGCAAAGAGTGGGGGAATATCTGGCAGACATCTGGGTTGCCCGGGCAGAGGCCTCTGGAGCGCCAGACATCTGGTAGATATCTAACAGTTATCTAGATGGCTCCCTTCGAGGTCAACAAGCCAAAGTTCCTTGCGAACTGCGGCGCGTTCGACCGTTACCTGAATGATGCCCCCTCCGGTGTGATTACCCTCCCAGCATATGAAAGAGTAAGTAGATATCCCCCAGATATCTGAGAGATAACTGAAAACGATATAGAATGAGGACAACGACGTGATTGTACATGTTGGTGAGGTATTCTGCCGTGTGCCTGATTGCGAGCATGGAAAAGTAAGCGAAGTATCCAGATATACCTCAGATATCTAGCAGATATCTAACAGATTTTTAGAAACCCTTCCAGAAGACAGTTGGGCTTCGTGAGCACCTGAAGAAGGCCCACAGCCAGGACGGCTTTGCTCCCGTTGCGCTGAAGGCTGGAAATCTGGATAAAGCCATGAAGGATGCGGCAAAGGCCTTTTTCAATAGTCTTTACAGCCGCGGAATCTCGCATGCCCCCCCCCTCCCCGCCGCCCCGGCCAAGCACCCACTCCCACTAAAAAGAGGTGGTAAAGTAACTAAATGTCTCCCAGATATCTAGGGAATGTCTGGCTAACAATGATCTAGGTGAACAAGGGCGAAGTCATTCGCATCCTGGGTATTAATGCCCGAAAGGATGTCCCTTGCGCTGCCTGTAAGGCGGCAGATCTGCCAAAGAGTACGTAATCAGACATCTGAGAGAAATCTAATAGATATCTGACTAACATTCTACAGCTTGTATCTACAACTTGGCGATCTGTGATCATCTGGCTACCTTTGATATTCCTGTAGGAAGCCAGATTGAGAATGAAAATGAGGCTTAGATAGAGTACTGGTAGGTTTTTTACTACATTTGTAGTTTTCCTACTAAAATTGACAAATTTGATGACATACCTTAATTTCCTAACGTAGTGGAGCACGCACACTATTGAAAATATATATATATGGCAGCAATATAGTAGAGGTAGACATCTCACAGATATCTGGCAGATATCCAAACTACTTCTCTAATTCTTCTAATTCTTTCTGTGCTTTGATTCGCCGTATCTTCGCCTGAAGAAGGTCTGCTTGAATCCTCTCTTCTTCAGCCTGTCGCCTTATTTGGGATAAAGCGGTCTCCTCAGGCGGACTGGTGACGATCATAAGGGGTAAGGCGCCGGGACGCTGATCTAGATCTGCTTGATGAGCTTGTAGAAGATCGTCCACGAATCGGCACTCCACTACTACTAACTCGATCTAGTAGAGATTCATTATCAGAATGCATCCGATTGCGGCTGACACGGCGCTGCTGCGCAGTATGAAGATGCCTTGTAAGATAGGCTTCTCTTGAGGAATCTGCGTATCGGCTAGAAATGCCCCATCTTTGATGAGCATCTAACTCCTGGATATCCTGGCGGTCGAGCTTGGGGGAGCTAATAGACATTAGATATCTGCCAGATGTCTACTGATATCTGAGAAGCATCTAGAGAGACTTACCTAAGAATTGCCGCAAGTAGTGTAAGCTGTATTCCACGAACATTTGATTTATGATGGGTCTGCTCCACAGCATTTGTGTTCTTTCGAACTGCGTCAAAGTATGGAGATGGCGCTTCGGAACACGATGGATTTAGGCCACACATAACCCACTCATATCGCTTATGTTCAGCCCAGTCAGTAAGAGCGGGTTCAGTAGCTAAGCGGTGATGTTAGAAAGATACTAGATATCCGCTAGATATCTGGGGAATATCTGAATACCTATAATGAAGTCGACAACTGCGTTATACCCTTCCCGATCCTCGGCATAAAGGAGTTGTAGCATTCGTTGCCGTATACCGGGTTGTCCACCACCAGCACGCCTCAGAGCATCGTCTACCCCTCTGGTAAAGTGTATGTGGCAGAAGATGACTATCTGACGTGTTAGAGATTTACCATCACGGCGCTCGGGATCGTATTCGTGGAGAAAATCGGCAAATCCTGTAGAGATGAGATATCTGGTAGGCATCTGCTAGATACCTGGACGGCTTACCGAAATATTGCTTTGCACACATATCAGCAACAATGACATCGAGTCCAGATCCATCGATTACACGTATTGCTGGCCTAGACTTGGTGATTCGCTCGAGAAGTGCATATACACGCTTGAATAAGCGGTAGTAGCCTAATCTTGCGTCTTGTGTTGTGAAAACTCGACAGAGGGTTCGGACTAGACTGTAAAGTGAGCTAGATATCCGAGGGATATCTGAGGGATATCTGTTAAACTTACTACGTCCGATTGAGGGAAAGAAAGATGCAAAAACGACCTCCTTAATATCCTGGTCTTTTACACGCTTATAAGACATATCAATCTCATAGGATGAGGCCTTCGTCAGGAAGTGAGCTTGTCCAGTAAATAGACAGATAATCATCGGACCCTCGGGATCGTTAAAAATCTCACGTGCATAGGCCTGTAATTATTAGACATCTACTAGATGTCTGTCAGATGTCTGTTGGCTTACCTTCATGTCCGAATTCCTGTCACGTTCGAATAGAACCCCATTAAGACTCTGGCCTCGTGGAAATGATAGAAGACGATGCTTTCGAATAATAGCTGCAAGTCGATCTGTATTCACGAAGCTGATATGAAGTTCTGTAAGCGTATCATGCCGGTGCTGTTCACAGAATTTCTGTAGCTCTGGGCTGGCGAGAAATTTGCCTACAAAAGGAGGTCAGATATCTGTTAGATATCCCTTAGATATCTGTACATACCTGTTGTAAGATCTGGTCTGTTCATTCTCGTAATCAACCTCTTGAGGCCCTCGACAATAGCTAAAGGGCTCTGCTTCGGGGGCACTGGTGGGTGTATATGACGGCCAGTTGATAGAAAGACGAAAAAAGGGCATTTCTGAAGGTCCTGAGGGATAAGCCAGTCGAATCTGACCTTACAACCTAAGCGTTCCCACTGCCCAGGGCCCTGGATATGGGAGAATCCTAAAATTTCCAGGTATCTGTTAGATACCTGCGGGATATCTGGATACTATGGAAATACTAACCGCATTTTGGAGTTCGCTTTAGTGTCCCTTCAACAGCATAGCATGACTCCACAAGACTAGGAATTTCTCCATTCAATAAGCCATGTAGAAATTGAATATCAATACTCCTATCTCTAGGGATTGTATTAGAGCGGTAGTGGAAGCCAGGAAACTGTAGCTCATTTACGCATGTTACTGCGTAGGTAAAACCACCGAGGGGAGTTCTATTAGCGCTCTGCGTGAGGACTGGGAAACAAGAAGGTAAAGCGGCCTGATAGCTAGTGCCGCGCTGGAAAAGAGTGCGCGTACTAGAGAAATATCTACTAATCGTAAGCTGGATATCTGACAGATGTCTATCAGATACCTACGTATGTTTCTCTGCGAACTTGATCATCTTCCATAAAGGGCATATTTTGACGAATACCCTGAATAGTCGACTAAATACTCTCGTCAACCGCTGTGTGTGTCATTGACCTTATAATTGTGTCGATATATTGGCACACGAATGCACCAGAGCAGTTATATCGTGAGTGCATGTAGTCAGTACCAAGAAAATTCTCATTCTTGCATACTTTGTTGGCGTAGACTTGACGGTAGGAATACTGCACCTAGAAAAGGGTATCAGATATCTGCTAGATATCTGTAGGATATCTAGTACCTATAAACATACTGTTGTTAAGATCATTGCATGAATTTGCTCAGCTGTTCGTTCCCCGACAGGAATAACATAGGCATATCCACCCTCACTAGTCTGCGGATACTCTGGTAAATCCTCAACGTATTCAATATCTGTAGCACTAAGACGGTGCCCTTTAGTGTCGGTAAGCCAGGTCGGTCCTGGTTGATCGGGGATCCACTGATAATTTTCATAAGAATGCGATCTTGAGATATGCCAGATATCTAACTCACTTGGCTCTCTCCCTCCCGTCTCATCCGTTCTGTAATCAGTCGGTCATTCTCCTCGTCAATCCTATCTAATTCACTCCCTGTAGAAGCCATGGTAAGCGTGTAATAAGCTAGGGATATGAATGAGCTCGGTCGGGCGGCAGTGGGAAGGGAGGGGAAAATTAAAATTCGACGTGTGTGTGTATTTGGTCGTTTAATATACGGCGCTAATCCTGTTGCGGAACCTGAGTTCGAGAGTTGGTTCTCAGAAAGGCTTAGCGTATATTAGTCAACTCTCGATGGTGGATCATCCAACTCTACGGAGTAGGTGCCAGCTATACACTCATAGAGCAGCCCTTGTCTGTTTACGCAACAGAGTGGGGCAATTCGCGCATCAAGGCATGGGCAGCCAATGACCGCGATTGGAATAGGGGGTTCAACTTCCGAAAAAGTTGAACCCCTAGTTGAACACCACCTCCCTTTCTCTTGCCGTCCTATGTTGCCATGACCAGCATGGTCTCTTCTGGCATCATTCACGCGTCTATTCTTGACATTGGGCAATTCTGTTGCTATATACTGTATCTAATGCCTATAAGTTGAACTTTGAGGACTGGGAGACCTAAAATGGGGTTAGGCGAAAGCGATAACCTAGCACGGATATATATAGTGGATATATAGGGGTCAGATTTGTTGCGTAATTCGCGCGTTATTATGGCGAAACCGCCAAGCCCTTAATACATCAACGATGGGATAGGGGGTCAGATTCTTGTACAGTATCCAATGACACTGTAAGAATAGCCACCAATTATATCGAACGAGAGATCTCCAATGACATCGAACGAAATATGTCCAACGAACTTGACCGGGATGACTCCAATGAGATCAATTACAGCCAGCGAATCAAGGCGAATTTGGACTCAATTCGCCACAAACTTGTATGGAGTTTTGGCAGTCTGTTGAGTCGCGAAACATATAGGTTCTCGTCACGTGCGGGGCGTTTCCCCTTTCTCTCACTTCGTTCGTTTCAGGGCAAAAGCGCGTCAGAACAGCGATCGCGCACGGACAAGCACGTTGTTTAACCCCCTTCTCTCACTACGTTCGTTTCAGGGCACCTATATCGATACAAAGGCTCTGTGGTCTGGAGGAGGTGATAAACTGCCAATTTACCCACCTGCGCTTCGGAATCCTACAAGATTTTCTTAGGCAAAGCTAGAATGGAAAGAGTTCTAGGAAGCCATAGCGTTGCTGCGGACTTCACACATGCCATCTAAAATTAGTTAGGATTTCTCTTTCATATTGACTGCAATAGAAACCCTAATAGTCCTAGGTTGAACTGGTCCTTTGATATGCAAGCGATATCCCGAGACTTTCCTTGATCTCATTGTTTATCCAGAGCCCTTTTTTTGATGCATAGTCTTCTGGCAGAGCTGCACCCTTAATGGCTAGCTTGTCTTCCCAAAAATACGTTATCGTTACCTCGAGCTGAGATAGATGTCCAGTTCATATCTGCATCTTCCCTATGACAACAGAGCGTTTGTTAAGCTTATACTCCAATAGCATCTCAAAAGCTGCGATAATAGTTTGACGTAACTCTTTCGCTGCTTTATCCTCTAATTTGTCTAATTAAGCGTGAATATCTCGCAGCAATAATCGTTCGTGCCCCTAGGCCTTACTTTCGGCATGTCTCATGATTGACCCAGCAAGCTCAGCATCTAGTTCACGGCTCAAAATATCCCTTAATAGATTGATAAGGCCTATTAAATAACTAAGTGGTCTAAGAGTGGCTATAATCGCTATATGCACTCGCCTGATATATTGATGATTCTTCAGAAACCCTTCTAAATTGTCATTGTCGATAGCTCCCCTAAGGTAGAGGCCTACTAAGGAAGGGCATACACTTTTACTCGGTAGTTAAATGCTCTCTATATTAATGTGAAGTTTTTGGAGCTTATTAAAGAGATCCGTTATTATGTATAGCCCCTTCTAGGCAATAAGTCGAAGTTTCTTAAAGGCTAGGAGAATTGATAGTGTATGCTGAGAATCTATACTAGTGAGTGTGGTGATGAACTTATTTTAACGACATTGCCGAATCAAACCGATAGTTAGAAGTGTTAATAGCTGAGGTAGCGTTTGATGGCTTAAGATCCTTAAAATTAGAAAAATTATTGCTTCTGATGTTGGCCTAATTGATATGACTCTGATGAAAAAGGACAAGTTCCTACTTACAAGAATTTCATTGAGATACGCCAAATTTCTTGAGGGACAGACAACTTCACGGAATAAGAGCTCCGTAGCTATCCGACACCATTTTCGAGAAACAAGACGGCATTTTTTGAGAGTTTTGAAGTCAACTATCTGGAATATTTTGGAGATGATTTCCTGAATTTGTTAGTAACGCTTTACATGATCTTCACGACATTGCTCGTTCACACCTCAGGAAAATTCTCCATCGAACTCAGATTTCGATAAGTCACGAAAAATGTATTAGTTGTCGCCGGAAGTCCGCAAGGAAGGTCTTTTGTATCCTAATTTACCGCGAAGATCGTCGTCCTTCGAAGATAAATGTGTGGTTATCGAGGTGTCGTCATCTGAGGGGTTGATGCTCACCGGGACCGGCTGGATAATATTCCGATGACTGGCATATGTTCCTTCCCCCTCCATGTCCTTCCTGCCAATTGCCGATCCCTACCCAGTCGAGCTACCAACCTAGAATTCGTTGAGACCAGCGATACTCGCGCAAAAGCGTAGGGTTTCTATAGGCGTTCTACCCTATTTAATAACTTAGTAGAGCTAGTGAGGGTCTAGTTAGGTTTTTCGCCGCTAAACAGCTCCGATCGCGGAAGTAGGCTTCCGACTAGGATTAGGGGTTAAACGCCTTACCCGCCTCTAGATTTCGAAAACTTTTTCTAAAACGTCCTAGGCATTAAATCTCCTAGGGTAGACGACGCTTAGTAACCGGTCTCATAAGGTTATCTTAAAGCTCTAAGAGGGAGCTTCTAGTCTTATTTCGCCCCTTAGTGAATTAGGGGGGAATCAATCTTTTTCTAGGAGGGGCCTTAATAGGGCGTAAGCTTCCTCCTAGTGAGTGACTATAAAGGGCTAACTTAGTTTAAGGGTTTACTACTATATATAATCCACGATAGGGTTAGATAGTGTATAGAGGTTCTATTTATTCTATGTGGACTAAGGATATATCTACTGCCTGATATTAAGTCACGTGAACGGAAGTGGCAGAAAGGAGGAAACCGCCTACTATCTATAGCGTCAGCCTTAGCCGAACGGGAGCCTTCGTAAAAAAGGGGTCCCGGGATCTTATTAGATAAGAAGGAGGATTTATACCGCTAGGTATTAGGGGAACTCTATGATATCCTATATTCCCGTTTAATATCCCTTCTTACTACTATTTTTTCTAATAATATAGATAGCCTACTAGCTATATTAGCTATAGAGCTTCCTAAGATAAGAGCTTTACTTTATATTTAGTATATCTAGAAGAATATTAAGAAGAGATTAAGGCTAATAATTATATAATATCTCCTTATCTATCTTAAGATAGAGGGAGATATTAAGAAGGAAATTAATACTAAGTAAAAGGCTATAAAGTAGCTCTTTAATTAAGTTATCTTCGTACCTATAATAGCTAAGATAGAGACTACGTAGGAGATATTATAGGCCAGTGCCTGATATAGGTCACGTATATCACGAGACCTTAGCATGTTAACGTGGAGAACGCGCGGAATAAACTTCCCCTCCTTAAGCTTTTTGTAAATAGCATATTAGCCTAGTTAGATTAAATCAAGTCTTACTTCAGCCCTTTATATACAAAAAGCTTCCTTTTACACCTAGAAGTATCATTAGTCATTAGAAAAGCCCTAAGAAAACGACCCAGGTACTCATTAAAAACACCCCTAAATCCCCAGCGATTCAGCGATGAATATATATTAGAACGGAATTCTCGCGCATAAAACTCTTAGCGCTCGAGACGTATTGGAAAGCCCTAGAAGTGTGAAGGGCTGTAGCAGAACTGATTCAATTATACTAGGCTAACATGCTGTTTATAATAATCTTAAGAAAAGAAAGAAGAGACAGGAGTCAGTCGCGGTCCCTAAGAAATGTTAGTTCCGTCTCGATGGAATCCTCTAGAACCCCGTGATAGAATCGCTCCGAACCTTCTGCTAAGACGATGTCCAAAACGGCTATGGTACATAGTTTACCATCGGGCTCTAGCCCGTCATAGTACCCCCTCCTTATCTTAACAGTCGATATAACGAAGTCCCTATCCCTATCGTTTTAGTGCTGATTCGTAGGCGAGATACGCCCGAAACGTCCTTTATACCTATTAAGCGCCTTACTATCTTTAACGGAATCTAACGGTTCCTACGTAGTCTCTATATAACCTACCTACTTTACTAGAACCTCTATTCTAGTCCCTCTTCCGACTCTACGTACTCTATAGTCTAGTATCTCCTTAATCTAGTACTCTAATTCACTATCGATCACTAGGGGAGGAGGTTACGAATCGTTAACGATTTACGAGGGAAGCGGGTCTATAGCGGTAGGTCTTATAAGGTCCACGTGAAATACTAGATACACACTAGTTAGTATATCTAGTTATACTATATATAATAATAGCACTTCCTATACGGTATACCGCTTATATAGCTAATCTAGCTTCTTCGAATAACGTTATAATTAAATATTCTTAAGGTTTTACTATACCTTATCCCCTATCTAATATATTAGTGCTACCTAGCGGGACCGGTTAGTATACTCTTACTACTTATCTTATATAGATATAATAGTAGCCTACGCCTAATTAGTTACTTCCTAAAGGCGTTCTATAAATACTTCGCCCGCTCGCTAAGGGCTAGTTTTATTAGGTATAGATAGATTAGCTTCCTTAATACTAATAGGGTTAATATAATAGCTATATATAAAGAAGAATAGTGATATTCTAATAGATATAGTATCTTAGTTATTAATCGCTATCGTAATTATTAGTAATAGTTCTAACTAGTTATTTTATATATAAGATATAAATACTTATAGGATTCTTTTAACTTCTTAGTTCGCACGCTTAGTAGATCTATCTATTTACGGGTAGAAAGTAATAGAGAGTTAGCGCTAAATCGATAACCTTTCGTAGACGATTTCCTAGAATCTATTAATAAAATAAGGACCTTAATCACTTATAATCGCTAGGGATAGCCTATAGTATATATAGAAATACATTAGAAATACTATAGCTACTTACTCTATTATTATTTTAATTATCCTAACTAAGATAACCCCTTTCGTTAATTAGTTAGTAATTACTAAGATATTTATAGCTTAATCCTCTCTTAATAGAGATAGGTTAGTAATAAAGTCTATTAAGATATTAGCCTAGATTCGCTTAGGAATTAATAATAGTTTTAATAGCCTATACTTTATATTATACTATATTATATTTCTACTATAGATAGTATAGTTACGTAAGAATCTCCTTATATCCTTCGCTACTCTAGGCTAGAAGAACCGTTAAGATAGTATTATATAAGTAGCGTCTTATCCTAGATAACCTATAATATAAGAGTTATAGATTTTCTAAATAATCCCTATATATAATAACTTATTATTAGGAATCTAGACCCTCTATCTAAAGTATAATAACTATCTCTTATCTAAGTAATATTTAAAAAGGCTAGTTTTTATATCTATTTTAACTATAAGTTATTATTCTCTATTCTTTAGTGCTTCTAAATATACTTAATATATAGGGTCTATTTATTAAGCTTATCGTTATTCTTATTATAGCTCCTCCTCCTTAAATATCATAATCTTTTACTTAAAGTCTAATAGGGTATTATTATCGAAATTATTTATATAGAGATAACCTATCTAAATTATAACCTTTTTAAATATCTTTCGGAACTAATTCGATAGCCTTTTATCTTTAAAACTTTATAGTATATCCTATCTACGCTAAGAAAGTATATTAGGGCGAGACGTATATTACCCTAGCTAGTATTATAGCGTAAAGTCGAATTCGCTTATTAGGTCTACCTATTATATCTACTACTTAGATAGATATCTCGCCTTATTAAAGTATTAAAGGTTTTTATAGTCCGTTATAATAGTGAATTAGGGGACTATCTTTAGCTTAGGCCTCTATTCTTATAATATATAGATTATAGCTAAAAGCTCTTTATTATAAATCTTATAGTTTAACTTAGTTAGTAAAAACGTCTATAAGATATATATATATAGAGCTAACCTCTTATTATCTTATTACTAGGATAATATAGCCCTAGTAGCCTATCTTAATATATCTACTTTTAGTACTATTTCCCTACCTTCTTTAAAGTAAGCTAGAATTAGCGTATTAATAAAGAGCTCTTTTAATTTATTAAAGGCCTATTAGTATAACTTATCTTATTCGAACGTAATATCTTTCTTTATTAACCTTATTAATAGTGCTAATAAGGTAGTAAAATAGGGGATAAATAACTAGTAAAAGTTAGTAAATCCTAAGAATCCTTATACTTCTTAAACTATCTTTAGAGTCTCCTATATCTAAATAGCTTTAATCTTCTAAGGGTTAATATAAATACCTTCTCCTACGCGGATAATAAATCCTAGGTATTTAACTATATTCTATTTAAACTCTAACTTCCTAATATCACACTATAACTCTACCTCTATAAGTTTCTATAGGACTTTACCTACTTTTTAGCGGTAATCCGCTAAGGATCCGTTTAAGTAAATAATAATATTATCTATATATATAGATATAAAGTTATTAAGAGATTACTATAGGGTCTAGTTAATAAACCGCTAAAAAGTTATTAGCGCTTTAGTAAGACTAAATAGGGTAATATTCTACTTATAGAGACTATACCTAGGTTTAAAATATTATCTTCTACTCCTCGCCTAGGGTGATTTAGACCTTATAAAATACTATAATTATATTAAGTTTTATAAACTATCTTATATTCGCTATATTCCTAAGGGTTTCACGAATTAATAGTAATAGGTATTAGTCTTTCACGCTAAGTTTATTTAATCCTTAATAGTTAATATAGAATTATATATCTTTATCTAGCTTACGTATAAGGAGAACTAGAGCCGCGGTAGGTAAGTTATTAATATATATAAAATTCTTACTTAATAGGTCTATTATTATCTTACGTAAATATAGTAGCTCTTCCTTATTTATACTATATAGGGGTCTATAAGGAGGTATCTCTTCGTTACCGTTTTAGTTATATTTTAGTAGAATCTTATAGTTAATTCCTAGGTAATATAGTAGTAGCTTCTTAGCTAATTATTAACTAAAAACTTTAAGTTATTTCTAATAATATATTAGTAGCTTTTACTTTAGGTCGATATACTCCTTAAGTTATAACGCTTTATTAATATCTTCTAGCGTTACCTTTCTAATTTATAGCTATTCTAGGTTCGAAACGTTATTAAATATCTATTAAATTAATTTAGCTAATACCTTATTTACCTATAAGGCCTTTACTCTAGGTAGTCTAATTAAGGGATCTCGTTTATTCTAATAGCGTATTTAGCGGCTATCCTTATTAAAGATATTAAGATATCCCTTTCTCGCTAAATATATCCTATCTATATCCTTTACCTATAGGTCCTTAAGTATTATTTCGTCTATCTAGTTCTTAATAATATATATAATACGCGGTTCTATTAGTAAATATAGATATTAGCGTTAAAGTACGTAATATAGGTGATTTATCCCTAATTCGCTACTACTCCGTTAAGCACGTATATATAAATTTAAATATATAGGAGGTCATAAGATTTAATAAGTACACTATTTATAGTTATATAACTTTAATAACCTTATTTAACTAAGGCTTTTATAAACTAAATTCTATTTACTCTAATATCTAGGAGAAACAGCGGTGATTCGTTTTCTAATAGTCTCTTAACCCCCTCCTACTCCTACTCGCGACTAAGAATAGGAGCTATTTATTTTCTAACTCGCTCTTAGTAACTAAAGGGGATTTAGTCTTATCTCCTCTAGAATCACTCTTACTATCCTTAATCGTTAGCTATACTTTCTTTACTTAACTTCGTTTCACTATAGAATTAATACCTTTCTAGTCCTTCTCTATCTATCTAATAGTAATATAGCTAGAGCTCAGGCGTTTAGTAGCTTAGTAGGAATATTCTATAATATAATAGTTATCACCTCTATAATAGAGATAAAGGCCTTCCTCACGACGTTAGGTTATCTCTTCGTGACTAGCCTATTTCGCCTACTTATCGATACCTTTTTAGGAATAATTTTATTAAGGGTTAACGTATTTAGCGCTAATAGTAGAGGTTTAATCTATTATATCTAGGTTTAGGTCCTTCTATTAGCGATAGGATAGTTTATTACTTCTATTATAACGGGCTAGGGCCCGGCGATAAACCATGTGTCATAGCCTTGCGTGCTCTTAGGAACGGACGGACAGAAGACTAGGACGACCAGGCAGAAGATCGGCGCGGGGTAGAGATACCGCTATTTCGCTCCCCTTTCCCCTAGGAAACGGAGCGAGTTCTCTTTCCTTCTTTAAGATTATTATAAATAGTTTATAGCCTAGTACGATTAAATCAATTCTGCTTTAGCCCCTTATATATAATAATCTTCCTTCTATTTATTAAGAAGTATTATTAGAAAGCCCTAGTAAGTCAAACTAGGCACGTTAATATATTAGAAAGCCCTAGCGAATCGCCTACGAATCGAACTAGGTATATTAATATATCGGAAAAACCCTAAGTATTATAGACCCTTAGGATTATTAGTAGTCACCGCTACCCTAGGTGGAGGACATAATGCGACGAATAATAGAAGATTAGTAGATATAGAGCGAAAGGATTAGGCGTCTAGAAGAAGCGGTCGCTAGTAAACTCGAAGTACCTACCCCTACCGAAATAACTACGGAACCTACCCGAACCGTGACTAAACTAATAGTACTTAAGGAGAAATAACTAAGGCCCTACCTCCCTAACCCCTCGCCGTTTAGAGGAAATATCACTAAATAGCTAACTTAGCGGATTATTATAGAGAATAAACTAGTAGTAGATAGGAGAGTAATTAGTTTAAGATAGGACTAGTTTATATATATATTCTCTTAATTAGAGAAACTAGCTAGTAAGAACGCTAGGATATTTACGAAGCACTATCGAAACGATAGTAGATTAGAGAACTTACTAAACTATCTTAAGTAGAGCTATAATATCAACTTTGTGACAGCTACGGAGTACTTGGATGGCTTATCAGAGCAACGGAATCAAAGGGGAGATTTGATTGAATTAAAAGATGATTGATTCAGTACATGCAATAGGGGTGCCCAGGGGGGTTGAAATACTCCTGAGCTTACAGTATAACCGAGGCCCTTAGGATGTTGAAAATCCTAGTGCCTAATCTCAACAGAAATAGCTAGTGATCGCCATACAAAAGTGTTGCTTTAGGTAAGCGTGAGCTTATCATGATATATCCCGCTTATTACGGTACGAGGAGCAACCTATTAGGGTTAACACACCCCCTTAGTAAGGGGAGATCACGAAGCTTACTAGTAGAACTTACTAATCCTTACCTAAATCTTTTAATAGAGTGCTAATATCCTCTATACCTAGTATTCGCACGAATTCAGTATGCTTTTAGCGAGGAAGGATCTTTATAAGCCTATCGGCTACTATATTAGCTATCTTTATCTATTTAACTAGAATCCTTCCTACTTATACTTCCTAACGAAGCTAGTGGTGATAAATATCTATATATCGAAGCTTAGTGCGTAGTTAAGGAGATTCCTTAGTTAAAAGGGAGATAGTTTACTAATTATTATACTTTAGGGTGATAGGGTGACTAAGATTAAATTAAATAGTGTTAAAGAGTCTCTTCTATATTAATAACGATTTACTAGCTTCGGATAGGGCGAGTAGCTTAGCTTTAGTAGTGCTAGTAGTTATAGTCTTCTACTTTAAAGCCTTCTAATCTACCGGACTACTAAATATTATATAAAGATATCCTATAGAGCTCTTTCGATCTTAATTATCTCTATACGATATATTACTTATAATTTAAATAGATAGCGGAATTATTTACTTTTAGTAGTAGATTATAAAGGTTTTAGTTAAATAATCACCTAATTAATTATATATAGGTACTTAGGGCTAAGATTCGATAGGAATTAAGCGAGGTATACAGTTACTTTTACTATATTAAGCTAGGTAATAGTTATAGGAAACTAAGCTAATCTAACCTTACTTATATATATATAACGATAACTTTCGGAAGCTTAGCTATTATAAGGTTTAAGATT
The DNA here is from genome assembly GCA_023626575.1 of Penicillium sp. PF1803. Lineage (NCBI taxonomy): Eukaryota > Fungi > Ascomycota > Eurotiomycetes > Eurotiales > Aspergillaceae > Penicillium > Penicillium sp. PF1803. The sequence continues at coordinate 41,168 of JAMAGZ010000163.1, forward strand.
TATAATAGACTATAGGATAGTCTTAAGTTAAGGATATTAAGCTAAATAATAGTGAGTAGCTATTATAGAGATATAAGTATCCTAGTATAGCTATAAATACCCTTTAGAACGATCCTTAATAATATAAATCCTTAGGAACTACTATACTTTACCTATATCTCTTAACTCCTAAGCCTTACTAAGCTCCCTTCTAATAACTTTAGCGTCTTATCTTATATTAGGTAGATTAAAGATAAGAATATTATCTATATAGAAGATAAGGAGAATATCTCCTTTAATAAATAAGTAAAGGTTTTCTTATATTACTTTAAAACCTAATAATAATAGTACTTATATAGCTTCTTCCTACTATAACCTTAGTGATCTTTATAGATTATATAGAGCCCTTAGGAGCTTCTAGTACCTTTAGCCCTTAAGGAATATACTAAGGGGTAATTTAATATATATATCCTCCTTTAGTATAGCGTTAAGGAAGGCATTAATAGTATTATATTAATATAAATTAAGATTAAATTAAGCGATAAGAGTAAAGAGTAATTAAGCTATTCTAATAGCTAGAGTTACTAAGTATTTTTTATTAGTAGTGATTTTCTATAGATCTCCGCGGACGTAGATTCTAACTTTATACTTAATAAGGAACTTATTTCTATCGAATTTATATATAAATACCTAGGTTAGCGGTATCACTTTAAGTCCTTTATTAGAGGGTTTATTAACTTCCTTAAAAGTACCCTTATTATTAAGTACCTTTACTTCTATTATAGCTATATAGGTAAACCCTTCGCTATATAGATACCTTAGTATTTTAGACTAATTCTTTAGGGTAGGTAGTAAATCCTCTTAGTAGGGTCTTTAATTTATAAATCCTATAGCGAAAGCTATTAAAAGGCCCTTATAATACTCCTTTAGTTCCTCTTTAGTAGCCTCTTTAGTAGCTATCACGCTAAAATAAGCCCTTCTAATATAGCTTCCTTTAATAATATTATTAGTAGTAATAGATCCTTTAATATTCCTTAGTATATAGGTTCCTTAGAGCTAATATCCTAGTAGTATTAGCTAAGGGGCTTAGTAAAGAGTGTTAGATAAATCGAAATAAAGCTATTAATTAGTATTATTAATCTCCTAGGCCCTTATCCCCTTAGCTTTAGGGTAATCTATTAAAACTATACCTAGTAAGGCTTTATTTCGTGCTAATATAGGTATTAGGGTTAGAGAAGGGGTTATTATTAGCGGAGGTATTAACTTAATATAATAGTGTTATATCTTAGGTAGTTCGTGAATACTTATTCTCGCTAATACCCCCTAATCTATAGTTAATATCTTATTCTAAGGTTCTATTAGTAATACTAGCGATAGGATTTCTAACATAATATTATTAAGGTTATATAGTAGACGTTCGTGCTCTAAATCCTTATATTAGAAGTCCTAAATCGCGTTATCTAATATATCCTAGGGAATAGGCGATATAGCTTTAGTAGTATTATAGCGTATATTCTCGTCGAACACTATATTACGCACTTCTACTACCTTATTTATTTAGGGAATCTAAACCTTCTAGATATTTAACGCTATAAACCCGATAAGATAGGCGATCTCTACCTATATAGCTATTTTATTAGATTTCGTAATACCCTAGATTTAAATGTACGCCCTATAACTATATAGCTTTATATTCGTAAGATTAAGGCGTAGCTTAATTAAAGAGTCTCTCTACTTTATCGCTTCTATCTAGGGGATAATATACTTACTAGTTAAAAGCTTAGTAGGTAGGCGATTTAGTAGATATACTATAGTAGTGATAGCCTCTAGCTAAAGCTTCTTTAGTAAGCCTAATTCCTAGATTAGAATCCTTATAGTAATAATAATAATACCCCCTACGCGCTTAATAAAGCTATTCTACTTAGGAGTGCTTACTACGCTAAATTCTACTAAAATCCCTACTTCTAGGTAATATTCATGAATAACGTTATATAAGGTAGGCTCCTAATCGCTTTTAAGTATAAGGATATCTATATTAAATTAATTATAGTAGATTACGATAAAAGCGATAAGTATATTAATACTTTCGTTTTTCTTTTTATAGGTTTAGGTAAGATATAGTTAAATCCCTTCGTAATATAGGTAAGAGACCTATTAGTGCTAATTATATATATCTTTAATATATACTAAATTAAAGTAGATTTAACTAAATTTACTATAAATATAGGTTTAGCTAGTAGGCTTATAGGAGACCTATCGCTATATTTTCAACCTTTTATATACTTTATACTTTTCTAGGCTTAATACTAGGGATTTAGTAGATTCTTATTTAATTTTTATCCTAGCTACTATCTTTTCTAATACTTATAGGCGCTTAGCGTTAATATAGCTAAGCCTTTAGTGCTAAAGCTCTTATAATATAACTAATATTAAAGGCTTTAATAACTTTTTTAATAACTTTTTAGTGATATTTAGTGCTATTAATATAATTAATAGGTCTTCTTCTAATAAATAGAGACTATATCGCTCTATATAGTAAGCTATTACTCCTTTTAAATTAGTGATATAAGGGCCTTCGCTATTAAAGAAGAACCTATTCTTTTTAATCTTAGAAACTAAGATAATATTAGTTTAGAAGCCTAGTATATACTAAACGTTCTTAATTATTCCTTTATATTTCCTTAAACTAGGTTAAATAATATTAATTTTTACGGTTCTATATCCTAAAGCGATAGATTTACTAGCGCTTATTACTATAACTTATTAGTTAGGTATAAATAATTCGAAAATATCCTATTAATTATAAATATATAAATTAGCTTCTAAATTAATAATCTAATATATTAAAAGTAGAAGTGTAAGAGCTACTTTAAAAATATATAATAAAATTATTACTATAAAGAATATAACTATATTAGTAAGAATATCACCCTTATTAGTGATAGTTAACTAAGTAGTCTTTAGTTAATTAGTATTATTTTTTATTAGCTTTTTAATCTCCTTCTTTTCCTCTACTCCTACTCTCTTAAGGTTCTCCTTAATATATTTCTTAACGTATTTAGAAGTAGTCTAATATAAGGGTCTTATTAACGAATTAATATAATAATAATCCTTTAGAATATAACCTAGTCTTTTATAAATATAACTAAGTTTTAATTATAATAAGATATTATTATCGCGAGAAGAGTTATTATAACTATTAAGTATAGCTATAAATGCTACTATACTTATATTCTACTTAGCTACCTACTTCGATCCTTAGTAATTTCGAAATATTATAAGGATATCTTAAAAAGTAACCTTCTTATTTAGCTTTATATTAAGATCCTTCCTCTATAGGTATATAAAGACCTTATTAATAACTTTAATAGCCTAAAGGAAATCGCGAATTATATCTCTTACTCTAGGGTTACTATTATTATCCTTATATATAATATTAGGAATTTTTAGCGCCTTACCTTCTTTATATAGGCTTAACTACGCTATAAGCTATTTATCTATACTTTATCCTTTAAGAGGTTATTTCACTAAGTCTCTTTATATATTTTAGACGCGCTAATAACGGTTATTACCCTTTAGAGTGAATTACTAGGTAAGCTATATAAGCTTAGCGTATAAGGTATTTTTACCTTCGAGGATATAGCGATATTCTAGAGCGATATTATAATAAATAAGGGAATCGATTCTATTAATTTTATTCCTTACTTATTTATTAAATAATCTCTCCTTATCGAAAAGGATAACTATCCTCGAGTACTTAGTATATTTAGTGTTATTAAGAGCCGAAATATTAGTTATACCTAGTTTAACTTCGGAAACCTAAAGGAACGTAGACCTTAAGTTAACTAGCTCCTTCGTTACTTTATCCTCTACTAGGCTTAGATTAATAAAGTTCTAAATCCCTACCTTCGTTACTATAACTTTAACATAGCTAATCTAAGATCTTTATTATGCGTTAGAATAAAGGCGCTTATCCTAAAGGATTTCTATTAAACTTTAGTTTAGAGTATCTTAAACTAACGCTATTTTAATAAGAGAGCTATACTAGGCTACGATAAAGGTACTAGTGATAGGGACGGTATAATTAAATTAAATTAAAAGCTTAAACTAATTAAGTACACCTAAATCACTAGTAGGCTATCGGGCTTATAACTATTAACTTTATGATAGCTACGGAGTACTTAGATGGCTTATTAGAGCAACGGAATTAAAGGGGAGATTTAATTAAATTAAAAGATGATTGATTCAGTATATATAATAGGGGTGCCTAGGGGGGTTAAAATACTCCTAAGCTTATAGTATAACCGAGGCCCTTAGGATATTAAAAATCCTAGTGCCTAATCTCAATAGAAATAGCTGGTGATCGCCATATAAAAGTGTTGCTTTAGGTAAGCGTGAGCTTATCATGATGTATCCCGCTTGTTACGGTACGAGGAGCAACCCATTAGGGTTGACATATAATAACCTAAATACTTAAGCTCAGGCGGCACGAAAGTTATAGTAAATAAAGTAGCCTAAAGGGTTATCGTTCTAATAGTTCTTACTATAACTTAAGAGGGAATTCGTAAATATAAGTATAATTAATTAGCCTAACTAAGTAAGACGTTAGATTCTACTAGGGTTATTAAATTATAATATAAGTACTATATTAATAAATCATAGTATACCCGCTACTTATTTAGAACTAATTACCCGCCTTCACGAAATTAGCACTAATATTAATACGCTAAACCTTAATATCGGAAGTAGTAATAGCGCCTATAAGAAGACTATTAATTAATACCTAAAAGACCCTAATAAGATAGATTAGATACCTACTATAAACGCTTACTAGATTAATACTTATAAAAGGGCTAAATAGGTAAGCCTAGAAGAGATTAAATATTATTATAAGGTATACCGCTATCTCTATTATAGAAGCGATAAGTACTTTATTAGTAATTATAATTACGTAATAGTAAAATAGCTAACTTTAAGCTATATAACTATAGGTCGCGTTACTAAAGGTATAAAGAAGAAGTAAAACGCTAATAAATTATAAGTAAAGTAGAGCTAAGTAAAGAAAGCTATATTAAAAGAAGAAGAAGATATTACTAACGATAACCCTATAACTATATTATCTAAGAGTAAGGATAATATTAATTTAGGAAAAAAATAGCTCTTATTCTTAGCTACGAATAAGAGTAAGAGGGGGTTAAGAGACTTTTAGAAGAGGAATCGCTAGCGTTTCTAATAGATACTAGAGTAAATAGAATATAGTTTACTAAAGCCCTAATTAATTAAGATTACTAAAGTTATATAATTATAAATAGTATACTTATTAAATCTCTTAACCTTCTATATATTTAAATTCGTATATAAGTTCTAGATAGGGTAATAGCGAATTAAGGGTGAATTACTTATATTTTATACTTTAATATAGATATTTATAATTATTAATAAGATAGGGTATTTACTTATATTATCGAGAACTAGATTAATAAGATAATTCTAGGAGACCCTTAGGTAAAGGATATAGATAGAATATACTCCGCGAGGAATAGGTATATAGATATCTATAATAAGGAAGGGAATAAGATATATTATTAGAATAGATAGGACCTATTAATTAAGCTATTAAGAGTAAAGGTTTTATAAATACTAAAAGTATTAATATAATTAATTTAGTAGCTATTTAATAGCGTATTAGTACTAGAATAACTATAAATTAGAAAGGTTATATTAGATAATATTAATAAGGCGTTATAACTAAAAAAGCGTATTAACCTAAAGGAAAAGCTATTAAAGTACTTCTAGTGATAGCTAAGGATATTTAATTAGTAATTAGCTAATTAACTCCTATTATACTAACTAGGGATTAATTATAGGATTCTATTAAAACGCGACTAAAATAGCGTTAAAGAGTCGCTACTATATAGTCCCCTCTATAGTATAAATAAGGAAGAGTTATTATACCTATAAAAGATATTAACTAATCTATTAGGTAAGAACTTTATCTATATTAGTAAATTACCTACTACTATACTTATTCTTTTAGTATATAAGCTAGGGGGTAATATATAATTCTATATTAATTACTAAGGGTTAAACGAACTAAGCGTAAAGGACTAGTATCCCCTACTATTAATTCGTGAAACCCTCCGGAATATAGCGAAAGTAAGATAGTTTACTAAACTAGATATAATCGCTACGTTTTATAAGATCCGGATCGCCTTAGGGGAGGAATAGAAGATAGCGTTTCGGACGCGATATAGTCTCTATAAGTAGAATATAACTCTATTTAGATTAATAAGGGCCTTAGCGATATTTTAATGATTTATTAATTAGACTCTATAGGAGTACCTAGATAATTTTATTTCTACCTATATTAATAATATTATTATCTACTCTTACGGTTCGCTCGCGGATTACTATTAAAAGGTAAGGAAAGTCTTATAGAAGCTCTAAGAGGTAAGATTATAGTATAATATTAGAAAGTTAGAATTTAAGTAGAAAATAGTTAAATATCTTAGTTTTATTATCTATATAGGTAGGGGTATTTATATAAACCCCTAAAAAATTAAAGTAATTTAGGTATAAGAAGCCCTAAAGATTATTCGAGAGGTATAGAGTTTCTTAGGATTCACGAACTTCTACTAATTATTTATCCTATACTTCGCTACCTTTTTAGTATTATTAATAAGCTTAATAAGGAAAGGCGCTATATTTTTATAGGATAAAGATTATTATAAGGCTTTTAATAAATTAAAGGACCTCTTTAT
>JAMAGZ010000164.1:0-47194 GCA_023626575.1 Penicillium sp. PF1803
AAGTAGGTAGGAACGCGCGATTTCTGGTGGGGTGTTTCACACGGGCGGGTGTTTCACACGGGCGGGAACTACGTTATAGTAAACCCGCATGTATTAGTCATTATTATGCCCACACAAATTGCCAGATAGGGGCTTATAGCAATTTAGACTTGTTGACATCCAATTGGTGCACCATATGCTTGCTAAGCAGTATTTCCGTCAAGTAGTCTCCTCCTTTCTGCCACTTCCTCGCACGTGACCCTACTTCGGGTAACAGATTATATCTTTAGGTTCTATAGTTAAAGTTGTCGATGGAAGGTGGAATGACGTAGCACTAGCACTTTCAGGCCCAGACAAGACAGATGCCGTCCCTGTTTGTGGAGCAGGTGTCGTGGACGCAAAGTCTCCGGGTTTCCAACGTATTTGGATTGGGTACGCGACCTGATAGGAATATACCATGCCCGACTGTAGTGTAAAGACTCTTGTGGAGACTGTTTTTTGATCGAAAATGTTGTTGTTGATCACAACGACATCTGTGCTGGTAGACAAGATGCTCCCGCAAGCCCAAAAGATGTTCCCCGGGTTGTATCGGGACAGTCGTACCTAGTCTGTAGAAATGCGGCTCAGTCTTGCAGTCGGCGCACCGTTGTATGTTAGAGAAGAGCTACTTACTCGTAGGGCAACAGAATGCAATGTTCTCCCCGGACGTTGAACTCAGCGCAGTTGGCGACGGTGGGGGCGAGCATGTTCGGTACTGCTTGGGGCAAACACCCGGAGAGTAATAGTTTGTCATCCAGGCCCATCCTTCGGTGTAGACGTTACCAGAGGGGCAGCATGTTCTCAACGCACACCCTTGAGTCTGCAAAGTCCACGGCCATCCCAGTCCGAACGTGCCCATGTCGTAGAGGCTGGCAAGGCAGTTGTTAGGGAATGAGATAGCAGTAGTTAACGGGCCCAGGTTGGTGGATGTAGTGAAGGGAGGAATGTAGATAGTTGAGCTGCCCTGAGTAACGAAAGCCATCTTGTCATCAACACACTGGTGAAGGCAGTAATGCGAGGGATAGCGAGACACTTTCAGGGGGATTGCTAAAAGTATACCCTCTGCCTAACTCGATTTCCCCCCCTTTCCCCCGCGGCAGTCCCCCGTTATGTGTACTACTTGAGATGAATTACATACTGTAAGGCTAACATAAGGCTGTACACACGCGAGCCGTGCACCCCAAACACTATGGTAGTTGCGATATTTCGGGTCATTGTATATTAACGAGATATCATAATTACTTGATTTTTAGTAGGACACGAGGATATATTTGTCACACGCGGCCACAAGCCTACAATCTACGACGAGAGAGAGAGGGTTGGCAAGAAACGAGAATTCCAAAGCTAGAGAGAGAAGAGGAGAAAGGAAGAAAAACGAGAAGAAGAGAAAAGAAAACAAAACCCGTCGTGGTTTCAGTCGCTTTTCGACGCGTCTCTTCCACGTTCCTTCCTCTCCATCCATCACTGTATGCACAGTCTCTAGCTAGAGCTTTATGATCTACACATGCGCTGTGTCACAATATAGCTCAAATTTCCTGTTTGGCTTGAAAAGACTATATCGAGCGGACTCGCGTTTAAAACCGGCGTCAAGAATCTCATCGGCTTCTCTCTACTTGAGACTAAAGAGTAAGTCGGAAGCTATTCGATACACCTAGTGGTACAGGACTAGTGCATTCATTTTTCTAGCACGGACAAAGATACGGATTCAACCCAGCTCAATGAACTGGTACTAATAGCTGTTGGATATAAAGTCCCAAGCTCAAGTGACAGAAATTATTTCGAGCTGCAGCAACGGCTTATTCCACGCAAATTACGTACGTCATTGGGACTGGTAAAGTGGCAACATTGACGTTGCGGTATTGGAAGCATTCCATAGTTTAGGGTGTCTCTACTCTGAGCAGGGGAGGCTAAAGGAGGCAAAGGAGATGTACCAGCGAGCACTGCTAGGCTGTGAGAAGGCCATGGGTCCAGATCATACGTCCACTCTCAGTACAATCAACAACCTTGGTCTTCTCTACAAAGATCAAGGGAAGCTGAAGGAGGCATGGGAGATGTACCAGCGAGCACTATGCAATTATATTTAATACCATTGATGCAGCAGGGCTAAGCCCAGGGAATCGAAATATCTTTATGATACCCCAGATGCGGCTACTCCAGGAGAAAGTATAGATACAGCCATGTTCTGCCAGCGTCAAGACCTTGTATTCATGCTTAATTGGTTTACTTAGCATTCTGATAGTATGCTTTGTATACCGGAAGCACCTCGCACCGCTCCTGTCGATCTCGCTCCTCCCGATCACTTGCCACGTACTCATTCCATCTCTCCAGAAGCATGAACCAGCGGCGACTGCATCTCGCACCGCTCCTGTTGAGCTCATTTTCTAGTACCACTTGCCGGGTCCTTGTTCCATGCCTCCTTCCCAGACGCCTGGACTAGCGGCGATTGCATATCTTGCTGGTGCTGTTGAGCTCGCTTCACGCCACCACTTGCCACGTACTCATCCCACGCCTTCTTTCGCTATACAGCGGCAGCGTCAGCAACTCCTAACATTATCAAGGTGTGTGAGCGAGATACCTCATGGTTTGCATAATACAGTGCAGGACCCACTGCAGCACCACCGAAAGTAGGGTCGGATTTCTTGTCTGAATTTGTTAATGGCATCATCCACAGCGGAGATTTCTTTGAAGATTTGTTTGAAGACATGTTTGGTAATTCCTTTTTGCGGGAGGGTTTCGCAGCAGAAGGTTTCGGATTATTGTCGGAGACAGGCCAAAAACTAGCTTTATAGGGGGGGAGGGCGGCGATGCTATATACCCCCAGTACCACACGGTCTACTCGAGGGATTGCATAAAGGGGTCACAAGGCAAGTCGATCATAGCTCGATGAAGTTAGTACATGAGTTGGCAATGCATGCGGAGTCTGTAACTTACAAGGTTTTGCCCGTACATGCGGGTGACAGGGAACGTGGTCCCAATAACGGCGAAAAGGATTCCGGCTAGGCGCTCGAGGGCCATTCGAGCTCAGCTAACCCGGTAGCCTTCTCACCCGACGGCCGGCTGCTGGCGTCCGGCTCTCAAGATGAGACTGTGCGGCTCTGGGATACGGCGACGGGCGCGCTGGAAGAGATCGACGCGACGAGCACGCTGAAAGAGATCTTGCACGACGGACCGCCTACAGGCTGGTTGGTTGGTTGATGTCATTTGCCCTGGCCCCTCGCAGTGAAGACTTGGTTTACCCAACGAGGCCAAAATACGAATCCGTAACGAGACTGTGGTTTATAATCCAACTCTCGTCCGTAAACCATAGACGCCAGGCTGGGGGCTGTGCATGAAGCTCTATTGCCTGGCTGTGCGGCCAATCATGGGCCTTCTTCTGGTGACTGAGTGCTTGAACATGCTGCTGACGTGAGATTTGAACCAGCGTGCCCAAAGGTTACGCTAATTCGGGCTCATAACTAGTTAGTTTACCCAACAGGCCAAAATACGAATCCGTACCTATGTGATCCAAAATAGGGGTAAAAGGTGCATGAGGTTCTATTCGTATACTCCATATCGCTTTGGCTAGAGGTCAGTGTAAATGACATCACACCCCCATCCCTATCTCTCCTGACCATTTTTCTCGGGGGGTAGCTGTTCCAAGATATCCAATACCGGCTGAATAGGTAGCTGTGATAATATTCTCATCGACCGCCCCTAGGGTGGCTTTCTCTTCTGAATCAGCTCCGAATATACCCCCCTGAAGACGGACCGTATCATCTTCAAAGCTTTAATCTAGGTTAAACGGACCATTCGACGGGACATTGTGTTTAGAGACGACACATCTTCAAAACTGGATGGAAAGTTTTCAACGCAAAAAACCAAGAGAATCTACTTGTTCCGTTTGGAAGAACCTTGGCATGATTCTATGTCTTGAACGACCGCCAGTCTGATGCAGTCAATCCGCTGCGACTGATACATTCGATCAGCGGTCTTTGAGCCTCTTGGAAAACATTAAAATGTATCTACGGAGTACAGGTGAGTATTACGGAGAAAAGTTCATCGACATCTTGCAAGTTGCCCAACATTTTTAGAGGAAGTTCAGGAGGTAGAGCGAGCAATGGGGTTACAGTATAGTGGTGACTTCATGGACGTCGGTTGCTAAGCAGGGGATTGAATCAGTCTTCCCCAAGCGGTCTGATGGGCCTGAAGAAGGTCAATTGAATAGTTGCCGGGGTCCCTCGACAGGAATTGCGGAAATTTCGTGGCGAGCATGGAGGCTAAAGCTTGCCGTGATTTAGCATGGATTTATGAAGCATTTTAAACCGAATCACCGACTGAGTAGACGGCTGAGTCGCTACGCGATGGGCGTGCGGTTTAAAATCAGCACGCGAATTCTGTGCCATGTTCAACAAAGCACCTAAGCCCCATGAAGATCACGCGTACCGACATGTGATCCCAGGAATAGAATCCCAGACCGGTTACGATAATCTGTCAGAGAGAGCGAAAATCGTATACACTAGTAAGAGAATGGGCGAATGGGAGCTATCGGAATCATGTAGAATTGATTGATTAAAGGACTAAGTCAAAATCCTCCATATAGAAGGAAAAGGGGCAGGTTGAGCTGTCCCGGTGTCCTTACCAATTCCCGAGCAGGTCACACTGATTACGTAACGATCACTGAGCAGCTCTGGGTGATCAGGGGCGTGCTCAGTTCTACTCAGTGAGCAAAAGCGGCGAGGGGGTGAGCACTAGAACGGAAGGAGAGCGCCAAGAATTGGCGGACATTATCCGGTGTATATGCTTGGTACAGTACTCTTTAGGCCGATCTACCTAACCTCAGCTGCTGTGCAATGAATGACCTTCTATTAATTCAGCCAATAGCCTCATGTATTCGCGCCATTCGATCTATAAGATTCACTCAACATCTTGCTGGCTTTTTCAAAGACGACACCTCCCATCTTCCGAACAATATCCAGTCCTATCTTACAGCTCCATTCCCCCCTCTCGATCTATAATCATATCACTAGTCGGCTGCTCACTGCGTCCAAATGCCGTCACTAAAACCACCTTCAACCCACCGGGCTCCTCGTGCTCTGCGAACCGCCGGTAGTGATCGGCGATATTCTCAAAATGATCCTCATATGTGAACATCCAAGCAGGGTCCAATCGGCCCGAGATAACAAGATCAAGAAGAAACGGTTGATACTGTTCACATCTCCATTAGCTTCTGGTCAACAAGCACTCATCCATAGTTTGGTCCGCTTCGTACCCTCTGTGGAATCGATTGTCCTCCACGAACAGTCAACGCCTTCTGTACCAATGGTCCGATTGGAAAATCATGCGTCGTGAAGAAAAAGTCTCCCACCAGCGCAATATTGCCGCCCTTGCGCGTTGCCTTGATAATAGCCGATACTGGGTCAGTACTATCTCGCGTGAGCCCAAAGGCCCTCATCCCAGCCAGAGACAGCTGTTGCGTGCCTCTATATCCACTAGCCTCGATCGCTTTGTCGACGCCCTGAGGCCGGATCGAGAGAAGATAGTCGCCGATATCAGGGTGAGCCGACACATCAACGGGAATCATTCCAAATTCTTCCGCCCGTTGGAGTCGTTGCGGATCTTTGTCAATGGCGTATACCATGCTGGCTCCGCGTAGCTTGGCAAGTCTCTGTATAGACAATCCGATGGGCCCACAGCCCCAGACACCAACAACGTCTCCGTCTCGCACCTCGGCGAGTTCGTTTGCGTGCCACGCGGTAGAAACCACATCGGACAGGCTGAGAAGTTTTCTGGCATCCACATCGTGAGGCGCTTTGAGACATGTCAAGTCCGCATTCGGTACTCGACAGAACTCAGCCTGATTCCCTGGATATCCACCACAGAGTTGACTATGTCCCAGGATACCAGCCACGCGATGCCCGTACGCGATTTGCATCTCTTTGGATGGATTGCTCACATCACACAGCGAATACTCTTTTCGCTGGCAATATGCGCAATGGCCACATGCTATCACCGGTAAGATGATCACTCGATCGCCAGCTTCGAGGTTTTTCACATTCGGCCCAACTTCCTCCACCAGGCCGATGGCTTCTCGTCCCATGATATCGCCTTTTCGCATGGTGTCACCTAGTTCCCCTTCGTATAGGTGTAGATCCGAGCCGGAGATCGTGCAGTGTGTGATTTGGATGATGGCGTCGCTAGGGTCGGTGATGGTCGGTTTAGGTACGAGGCCGATCTCAACGTCTCGTCTGCCCATCCACCTTGCCGCCTTCATTTTATTCGTGGGATGGGGGGCATAGTCCGTGCTTTTAATGGGACTAACAAGTTCAGGATCTGGTCGATTATTCTAGTTCAGTAGGAATGAGATCTTACCTGGGTAAAACGGCTGCCATGGCTAGCGAGGAATACGACTGATATGTATAGGAGGTGTTTCAATATGCGAAGATATGGCCTGGATAATTCAGATGCGAGAGTTAACAGCTACTTGGTTTGAATAATCTATGAAGATTTGTCTGAGGGTTGCACTGATATCAATATGATGCTCTCCCGTAATAGATCGGGTTCGGTGGCAAGAAGCACGGAATTTTGCTCTAAAGTGCCTTTATGGTTTGCGAGCCAAATGTCTCTAGCCTCAATTGAGTTACTGAAATATTTTACTGTCGGAAATCACCACCGAATGATGTCATACTCTGGAATCATTTTTTAACGCTGAAGACAAAAGGAACCGCAGACAAAAGTTAGAAGGGAGAATGTTTAGCATGATCGCTATTGGATTTACATGCTCCAAGAACAAATAATAGTTGTGTATATGCATCAAACAGAATAAGATCGATAAGAATGTGCAAAGAAAATCTGGTGTCAAGACCTGAAACCTTGGTATCTGCGCGAGCCGCTCACGCTCCCTTCTTCATCATCGACTTGGATGTCCTCACTCGGAACAGGTAATACAAAGCAATTGCTCCAAAGATATTGAAAACAAAGTAGCACCAAAAGATGCCGTAGTTGCGCCATCGATCACCGTAGTAGATCTCTCGGGCAGCCAGATACTGATCTGCGGAGCTCATTCTACAGTATTCGCAGTTGGACGTGGCGTTCTTGTTGTATAATCCCAGCATATTTGACCGGACGGAGGATCGAAAACGCTAAGCTCAGCTGCGTTGCATTCGACCTTGCGACCGTGCAGTGCAGTACCGGCGATGCCACTGATGTGGTATGTGAATGGTGAGACACGATACATGAAGATCCAGAATCCTGTTTTAAGAGACATCAGTCAAAAGCCCTTGCCATGCCAGAGGGGGAAGAAACTCACTGGGAAGAACACTGGGTGGTTGCAGAACACCATTGAAAATGAAAGACAGACCAAACATGAGAGTGGCGAGCATAGCGCCGAGAGTGGGCTCTGGAATGGCAGACACCACGAACTGAGCCATACTGGCTGCGTAGATGTAGAATTGCACGATGAACAGCATAATTAATCCCCGGCTCTCGGAGTCTTGACCGGTGCCCAAGACAGACCAGTAGAAAGAGGCCCAGGAGCAGACACTCAGGCAAACTTGCCAGGGAACCTCCACAAGGATCTGTGAGAGGATAAACACTTTCCACGAATAAATGCGTGATGGACGCTCGCGGACTTCATACAGCGATCGCTGGGTGACAAAGCGAGGCATAATCTGGTTAACGAGAGTGTTGAAGATGGTACATAATAGGAAAATGCTGAAGAGCACGTTTTGGAAACCTTGCTGAGTGTTATCAGCTTTCCAGAAAGAAAATCCAATGAATAGACCCGATGCAATACCGAAAATAAACTTGGCGTAGATATAGTCAGGTTGACGGTAGTAGCCCTGGAAGTAACGGCCAAGGACAACTGCCAGCTAGGTGGACAATGGCATGGCAAATTCAGCATTATCGTCGTCCAAGAGTTGATCATGTGTAGAGTTTTTGCGCATGGAATGTAACCGGTCGAGCTCAAGAGATAAAATCTTGGTATTCCTGACTCGAATTCCAAGCCTGGGGCCAATCAACACCAAGGCAGCCCTCTCCGGCGACCATATCAAGGATGTATTCGGCGGGATTCTCCAGCTCCTCACATGGTCGGGCTCCCTTATGTTCAAAGTACTTCAACAGAGTAGAAGATTTTTCACCAATGTCACCAAAATAGACTGTCTTTCCACCTTTGGCCAGGAAGAGTAGACGGTCAAATGTCCGGAACAGAGTCGCGCTGGGCTGATGGATAGTTGCCAAAAAAGCCTGGCCATGATCTGCAAGTCGTCGAAGGAATTGGCAAATTGTCCATAAACTCTGAGAATCCAGTCCACTTGTGGGCTCATCCAGAAATATCAGCAGGGTAGGCTTCGCGGCAAGCTCAACGCCAATGCTGAGAAGCTTGCGCTGTTCAACATTCAAACCCTCTCCAAGAAATCCAACCACCGCCTCGGCGAAATCTTCCATACCAAGGAGCTTGATAACTTCTTCCACGTACTCATACTTCTCCTCCTTGGTGACGCTCCGCGGCTGGCGAAGCATGGCACTGAAGCGTAGGGCTTCATGGACAGTGGTTGTATCGAGGTGCAGGTCTTGCTGCTGGACATATCCGGTGCGACGCGGGAAGTTTGGCAGCAAAGGCTGACCGTTGACCTGTATGTCACCAGATACAACACCAATGGAGACCCGCTGGGCGAGAACATCCAACAAAGTCGTCTTATCGGCACCAGATACACCCATGAGTGCAGTCAGGCTGCCGGGTTTGACCCAACCGTTGACATTGACGAGAAGACGTCGGGTGCATTCCTTGACCAAGATATCGTAATTGACGGCCTTCCAGGAAAAGATGTCTTTTTGCTCGGGCAAGTGAATCGTGTCGTTTGTTCGTGTCAGTTC
Organism: Penicillium sp. PF1803; assembly: GCA_023626575.1. NCBI lineage: Eukaryota > Fungi > Ascomycota > Eurotiomycetes > Eurotiales > Aspergillaceae > Penicillium > Penicillium sp. PF1803. The sequence goes on from JAMAGZ010000164.1 coordinate 8,872, forward strand.
AAGCCTAGTGATGGCCACAGCTCCGCCTTCTGAGTCGTCTCCAGATTGGAGGTGTGCCGGGGCATGGCCGGGACGGAAGACCAGGGCCTCGGCCTTGAACTTGTCGCTGGAAATGAACTCGGTGGCAACTAAGTAGAGTGCGTTGAAGAATATCATGAATGCGATAAGGATTCCTGTGTACAAGATCAGCATTTGTTTGATTGAAGGTGTAGCGACGATCACCAGGAAGGGATAACTTGTCAGTACATACCAAAGTTTCGCCAAGGTGAGAGTAATGATAATAGGAGTTCTGTTCGATGAATGGATACCCGGAGACAAATCTCTCACCAGCCACCACGCCAAGAGAAGAGCAGATAAAAGACGTGCCTGTTCCATAACTCGGAACTACCGACGTACACGGGTAGTTCTTGCCGTGGAATTCATTGGCAATAAGAGCTTCGAAGGTGTAATGTATCGGGTTGATCCAGCGAATCCAGGACAGCCACGGGTGCATGTAAGGCTCTGGCAGCGTGAATACAGTGTAGACAACGATGCACAGAACTAAGATACCCGCAAGAGCCATGGCCTGACCAACAGACCTTGTCAGTGCTCCGAGGTTGCGGAACATGCCAGACATGGTCAAGACGGCGAAGATTAGAAACAAGTAGGAAATAAAAAATTGAGCTGGTTCCCGACGAAGATTGGCCATGAAGCATAACACAATGCTGAAAATGGATATTCGCATGATTTTGATCGGCAAGTCCACGATAATGCTGGCCAGTGCTTCTGTAAACGGATGGACAAATGCATACCCAGACTGTTTTTCGACAATCGGTCGCTGACTGTAGAGTTGCATGATTTCGTTGATTGTGAGAAGCGCGTTCATCAGCACGGCAAAGTAGCACACCGCGCATTTTTGGAAAAAGTATGAAGAGGTATCAGGGGTGTTGTAGAAGACGGATCCGATAATCAAAGACAGGATCAATGGAACGATAAGAGGGGATAGGACGGTGGGTAGATCGTTGAGCATACGCTGGTAGGCTCTTCGAGTACATAGGCGGATTTGCATCGGTACGGACAGGATGTATAGACTGCGAGAGCGGGTGTGCTTAGCCTGTTGGTGGATATGGCTTTCCTGGAACTTTCTGGCATCATCGCCATTGGGAGGGTGTTGTTGGTCAAAATCAGTGATTTGCTTGCGCAGAATCTGGTACTCTTGGCTGCGCTTCTCATGCTCGGCAAACTCTTTCACTGTGCGAGGCACCTTGCTCTCCATTCCTGGAAGTGCCTTGCGCTCATTTAGGTTGGTGATGGCAGTCAAAAAGTCACCACTCACTTGGCGCTCTGGTCTAGCCTATCCTATGTCCTGGAAGTAAGCTACTGCTCGATCACGGGGGCCATAATAAATTTTGTACCCCTCGTAGAGCACCACAACCTTATCAAACAGGTCGTACATGGATTGGGATGCTTGATAGGCGGCGACGGCATGACAAGAGTGACCCATGTCAGCTGCAAGATGCAAGGCCCGCACAAACTTCAAGGCAGCAACTGCGTCCAGTCCTCGGGTGCTGTTATCCCACGCGCCGATGCGACAGCGGGAGATAAACATCTCCGCGATGCTGACCCGCTTGCGTTCAGCACCACTAACACCTCGAACAAACTCACTGCCCACCTTGGTATTGGAGGTATGAGAAAGCCCAAAGACTGACATGATCACTTGAGTCAAAGTCTCCACGTACTCGTCCTGGGTCATGTCTTCGATGCGTTGATGGGGAGCACGAGCGTGAGCAGCGAACGAGAGGGTCTGGCCCACCGTCAAATGGGGGAAATGCAGATCTACTTCCTTATTGTATGCCACATCGCCACGGTAGTATTTAATCATTTGGTCGAAATCGATTCCTTCGAAGTGAATTGAGCTGCCGGCATCCATGGTCAGACCGCCCAAATGTCCACAAAGAGTTTTGAGGAAGGTGATGCAGCCACTGCCGGGGCGTCCCAGAACTAGGAGGAGCTCTCCACCTTCTAGCAGACCATCAAAGTTGTGAAGAATTCTCCTCGGAGAGGATAGGCGACCCGTGAGGGCTTTAGAGACGAATCGGAATGGAAGGGTGAGGCTGGATATCAGGGTCTCCTGATATTGTAGTGCTGAACCGGAGCCGCTGATGGAGAGATCAGACAAGACCACACCTTGAGATGGGATCTCAATGCCGGCTTCATGCACCTGACTGAGGACATGCTGCGCCCATTTGTGGGGATCAAACTCGGGGCTATTGGGATCTAGTCTTGGATCTTGGGAGTCCTTGCGACTAGCAGAAGCGGACAACTTCTGGCCGAGGTTGCTGGAAGCAATGCGGCCCAGGGATTCAATCTCCCGCTCGTCGATCGCGGTTGGAGTACGCTCTGTGATAGGCATAAACTCCATGTCGTACTCGTCCTTGTCCATGGTGGGCAACTTGGGGTCTCCACCCTGTACGCAAGACTGGAGTGTTGTCAAGGATATCAAAATAGTCTCTGCTTCTGGCGCCACAACAGACGGCGAGGTCGCCCTCATAAGAGCATAAAATTCGGATCATGATCTCGACTCTGACCGGAGAAGAATAACGTTAAGACCGATGAAGTGGATAACTTTCGTCAGTTATGCTCATTGATCTCGGAGCTTCACCACCCGAGCCACACACGCGGCGGAGTCCACACATGTTCAGGCCAATTCAGGCATCCATCGGCCCGTCCATGATCAGCTTCGGCCAATCACGTCGTTCTATCGGAGCTTTTGAGCGCCGCCTCTCCGACCCGCTGGTCATTGTGGACCCACTTGCCTATTTCGGTAACCAACGCGCATCAACTTTTGACGAATTCCGTGAGCATAAGTTCGGCTTCGTTAGCCTTCCTCCGGCCTACATAAGTGGAATATTGTCATACAAAGACCAGGCCAGACATAGATTGGAAGGCAAGTACATAGGTCAAGGTCATCTCAATCTAATGCCGACGTTGATCTACTGGCAAGCAGCTAGCAGCCCCCCCGGGCTCCTGGTGTTCTTCCACAAATGTAAATGCTCCAAAATGCTCCCAATGACGTATAATTGACGACATTGACAAGAGTATGGATTGCTATTGTTTAACCAGTTCGCTTTTCATAGATTCCATCTATAAGATTCTTCTACGCAATCCGCGAACTGGCCTACCACCGTTGTACGCCGTCAGATCGCGAACCAAGGTTACTCACGGATCTAATCTATAGCCAGCCCTCTTTTCTGCCCGAGCAAGGTTTTTGGATCTTCCAAGCGGGTTGGAACACTGGAGCTATGCAGCTTTCTGGCCTGTCCGACTTGCGCGGGGGGCACTTATATACATTTTCTGACAGGACTAAGGTTATAGGTTTATAATCTCCGGGTTTTCAAGATCGGTCGGGCGCCTACCACAAGTCTGCACATCTGAAAGCCTCTTATACTGTGGCAGGACTAATAGATCGGTGGACATATACTTCTTTTCTCATGCTTGTCTAGATCTAACTTATCTACCTCCGTATGGAGCTCACTCCATCCTCCAGCTTGAGAGAGCGTTGCACGTGACCAACTGATTGATTGGTGACGGAACAAAGAAACAGCCCGTATGACTAAGAATGTTGCCCATGGAGCATTTTTGGTCTAGCGGTATTATGCCCCGTCTGTTTCGACAATTGGACGACCGCCTTATCTACCCGGAGTCACCTGATGTCACCTGATGTCACCTGATTCGCGCTACGGCGAATTTCCACGTTTTGCCGTCAACCGGAAACGGCTTAGGGCGTACTTAATCTCTTTCCCCCTCCGATTCTCCGAAACCGACGCCGTTGATTTTAATTACCGCAGGTGACATTTGCCTCCCTTTATCCAATCCGCGACCGCTCTCTCATGAAGCCATGGCGCCAAGATCCGGGCCAAGTCAAAGTGGATCGGATTCATTGGAGAGCCAGTCTGAGTGGTCCTCTCACCTTCTGTTGGCTGGATTATTGGGGGCCCGTCATGGGGGTGGTGCTTTGGGTTCTTGGGTTCTTTCTTTCTCACCTCCCCTCGTTGAGCTGTTCTTCCTCCTCTCTTCACCATGGCGACTGGAACTACCACAGCAACGGCTGCGGCCACCAGCGCTGTGAAGGTGAGCCCTCAAAGCGGGATCCTTGAGGGAGGGAATCCGACCCATTATGACACCAAGAACCCGCTGGTTCTGTTTATCATTCAGGTATGGATACTGTCAACATTGCCTCCCTGACCCCACCTCAGCTCTGCCATAGCTAATCTTGTACACTCCAGGCCGTAATCATCATCGTGCTCTGTCGCCTGATTCATTGGCCCCTTTCAAAGATTCGTCAACCTCGAGTTATCGCAGAGGTTATCGGTGGCATCGTGTTAGGTCCCTCGGTGATGGGCCGGATTCCAGGCTTCACCGATACCATATTCCCCACTGCCAGCATCCCAAGCCTCAATGTCGTTGCAAACCTGGGTCTGGTCCTCTTCCTGTTCCTGGTGGGACTGGAAACGGATCTCCGATTCCTTGCGAGCAACTGGCGTGTGGCGTTGAGTGTTTCGGCTGCTGGTATGATTCTGCCATTCGGTCTGGGAAGTGCCATTTCCTACGGTCTGTACCATGAGTTTCACGATGATCCCAGCACGGTGCCGATTGAATTTGGTACCTATCTGCTGTTTATTGGTATTGCCATGGCAATTACCGCCTTCCCAGTCCTATGTCGTATCTTGACCGAGCTGAAACTTCTCGGGACTCGGGTGGGTGTCATCGTTTTGTCCGCTGGAGTCGGTAACGATGTCGTAGGTTGGATTCTACTCGCTCTTTGTGTGGCTCTTGTGAATGCGGGAAGTGGAATCACCGCCCTCTGGGTCCTACTGGTTTGTACAGGGTACATGCTTTTCCTGTTTCTTGTCTTTAAGCCCCTCTTCTATCGCTTCCTTGAGCGCACAGGAAGCTTGCAGAAGGGGCCTAGCCAGTCGGTCGTGACCTTGACGTTGCTTATTGCTCTTGCATCTGCATTCTTCACGCAAGCCATTGGTGTCCACGCCATCTTCGGTGGATTCGTGATTGGGCTGATCTGCCCCCATGAAGGTGGATTTGCTATTAAGCTGACAGAGAAGATTGAAGATCTTGTTGCAGCTCTGTTCCTACCTCTTTATTTCACTCTCTCTGGTCTAAGCACAAACCTGGGACTGTTGAACAGCGCCATCGTCTGGGGCTATGTTGTTGGTGTCATTGCCATTGCTTTCATTGCCAAGGTGGCAGGAGGTGCTCTTGCATCTCGCTGGTGTGGACTGCTGTGGCGTGAAAGTTTCTCGATTGGTGTTTTGATGAGTTGCAAAGGTCTTGTTGAGCTGATCGTCCTGGTTCGTACCCATTTATTATCGCCTAGGCTCATCATTGGATTTTGAGCAAAGACAAAAGGGCAAGAAATACTGACACTTACATGATAGAATATTGGTTTACAAGCCAAAATTCTCAGCACTCGAACCTTTACCATTTTCGTGGTGATGGCTCTGGTCACCACCTTTTTGACCACCCCACTGACCACGATTCTCTATCCATCCTGGTATCAACTCAAGGTGGAGCGATGGCGATGTGGGGAAATCGATTGGGACGGTAACCCCGTTCAGCAGGATAGCCGCTCCGATAGTGTCTCTGCTGTGAAGGATCAACTGAAGACTGTTCCCGTTCGAAAGCTTCTTGTCTATCTTCGACTAGATGGGCTTTCAGGAATCTGCACTCTAGCGGCTCTTCTAAGCTCTAACCGCAGAGTGGCGCTATCATTGCCCCAGGTCCACCCGTCAAAGAAACAACAACAGTCTGAGCAATCTGTTGAGGATGCGGCCACTACGGAGGATGACAAGGAGACCGCCCTCCGCGTTCATGGTGTGCGGCTCATGGAGTTGACCGACCGTGACTCGAGTGTCATGAAAGTTTCAGCCGGAGAGCATGCTATGTGGGACCCAGTAGTGAACACTTTCCGTGCCTTTGGCGAGTGGCAAGACGTGTCTCTCATGGCGGGCGTGTCAGTGGTGCCTGAATATTCATACGCAGAGACTGTTATCAACATGGCCCAACAGGACACAGCGGATCTCCTTCTTCTTCCATGGAGCGAAACTGGCACATTGACCGACCGCCAGAACGGACTTGAAGTTGACACTGCAAGCCGATTTGCCAATGGTCCCTACACTGATTTTGTTTCCAACATCCTCACGCGGGTTCCTGGTCATGTAGGTATCTTGATTGAGCATAGCCCGGAGCCCCATGCTGCCAAACGACCAACCCCTCAGCGCTCGGCTAGTGGATTGAGCATTCATTCTGTTTGGTCACGCCCGGCTCCTGGGAGTCGCTCTCGTCATATTATATTGCCATTCTTCGGTGGTGACGATGACCGTTTCGCTCTTCGTCTTGTTTTGCAACTTGCTCAGAATGATCAGGTCACCGCCACAATCATTCAGGTCGCAGGGCAGTACTCAAACTCGACTAAAATCGGCGCCTCGACATCCATTTCCGCTGGAACGCCTGCTGGAACACCAAGTAGCCAGTCGGATATTGTGTTCTTTGACACTCTGCGTGACTCTGTTCCGGAAGAGTTGAAAGACCGTGTCATTTTCCAACAAGCTGGTGTCCAGGAGACGATCAGTGACCCGGTCCAGCTGGCTCTGGCTGCCGTGCAACATGATCTCGACCTCACTCCTAACAAGCGGAGCAGTATTGTCGTCGTTGGAAGACGCAGTGGCCCAGGTAATGCTCTCATCTCCATCGATCTGGGCCCACAGAGCGTCGGCACCGATACCCAAAGAGCCCTTGGACCCGTGGCCTCGGCGATGGTGCAGCCGGGGAACAAGGTCTTTGGTAGCGTGCTGGTGTTGCAGGCTGGCGTCAGCTCGGGCGTTTTAGATAGTTGTCGGTGAATTTGATATGACCATGAGCGCTGGGTGGTTTGTGGGAGTTCCGTTACATCAGGATATGCATATTTTCTTGCATTTTGGTTTCTCAGAATGTGGAATGAAACCATGAAGCCTTTTCTTCTTATTATACATGGAAACCGAGACTGGTGTAGGCTACATTGCTTTTGTTTCAGAGTAGAAGGAGACAAATGAGACATTAGTATGACATGTATAGCCCAGCGGGGAAGGGATGCCAGGCTGATGAAATGCATGCTTTCGTAGGTGGACATATTCCACATCAGATATATGAACGTGTCGGACATGACCAACCGCCAAGACTTATTCATTATACGTCCTTCGCTATACTCATATCCCAGATGACGTGCAACTGGACTGATGAGAATTCTTCCAAAACCACGGAAAACTGTACATGCGACGAGGATGTTGGGCGAATCCCGGTCGAGGCGGCGTTTCCTGAGAAGACGGGAAGGAATTGATCTCGCGCGTGCTGGAGGGTAACTCGTCGTCATTGTAGGTCTGGGCACCTTGGGCGATGGCCACTAGTTTACCGAGGATGGCGTATTCGAGTTTGAGTTTGATACTATACGCGACGGGCTTAAACATGACTTGGACGGCGTAGTAGCCGACGTATTCAATGACGACGATGGCAATATCGAGGAGGAGGATGATGATGTTGATTGTGAGGAGTTGATGGAGGATCCCGTGTGGTCGGCCTTGGGGTCGGAGTCTTAGGAGTTTCACCGTTTCCCAGACGTAGATCCCCGAGATGATCAATTCCTGGATGCAGAATCCCACGAGCTGGATGTGCTCCATTATGCTGTATCCACGCGACCAGACACTGATGGGAGCTGCGACTGTCCCGTATAGTAGGGCGGTAGTCGGAACGTGGAAGAGTATCGCGTCCACCATGATCATCCACAGCACTCCGTAGAGAACTTTGGTATTTTGCAAGACCAGATGTAGGCGCGACCAGAGTACCATCGATTGACCCGTCACCATGCCATACCAACTGAAGACGATGAGTGTGACGCAGATGTAGGGGGAGACCCCCGTGGGAAAGAAAAGAAGGACATAGCCCAGACAGTGTGGGACGATACAGCTCGACGCGACTAGCAGACTCCAGAAATAACAGCCGCGACGGCGTTTGAAGGAGACGAAACACAGGATAATCAGCTCAATGGCATTGTACCAGGCAATGGCGGCAAAGGCCGCGAAGATCTCGGTGCGGACGGGAGTTTTGGACGAGTCTGGATGAAGCAGCGAGTCCACGGCACGAGAGGCTTTCGAGGACATGGATGGAGGGGGCACATTGCTCAGAGGAAGATTCGAAAGGGAAAAGAGAGAGGAATTTGGGATATAGATAATCCGTTTTTTCTTTCTTTCTTGGAAGAAGGACGGTAGGGATGGATGGAGTGTGGCTTGGAGGAGAAAAAAGGCTGTTGCTCCTTGCGCGGGAGGACTGCGGGCGAATACGGCGTGGGCGATCAAGTCGATCAACAGAAGCGGTTCCTCGCCAATAATGAAGAGGGCCGTGCTTGATTTGGAGGAGGGAGGCGTATTCAAAGTTTTAAAGGCTCAATTCTCAGTGTGAAGTTGTAGTGTATGTGTATTAATCTCGGGATGATCCATCGACTGGTGGTCAGAGCGTGTGTGGGGAGAGAAGATGGAGATCGGACGTGGAGGTAGCCCCGCAGTAAAATAATAATAATAAACGATCCGTTATGATCATGACTCTGGAGTATATGGATGACTACCTATGATAGGTTCAGCTTGACATTGGGTCCTAGCGAGAACCCGATACTCCGGACCGAAAAGTGAGGCGTTCCATGGATGCAATCTGGGTTTAATGTGACAGGCCATGGAGAACGGGAACCATGGATCTGGGATCCCTCGAAGAGTCCGTCATAGAAATCGGAGTATATATAGTCTTCCGTACTCCGTAATTTGTTTCATTCGAGTACATATCTCATTCTCAGGAAGCAACAATGAAGAAGCAGATCCGGGGCGAAACTACCTTAAACTGAAGTAGTTTAGGGCTGCTATGTAACTAGAGTAGTAGTTACTAGTTAGGCTAGTGGGACTGGGTCAATCCTAGGTTGGGGAAGATCCATATTCCCCCTTGTTAGAGATCTGCCCCTTAATTAGCCGTGAGTGTTATTCCGGATGATCTTCTACTACTACATGAAGCTTCGAATGCTGATTCTTAGTCCTGGGCACGGTGTCGAGTCTAAAATGCGGAGAATGGAAATTTGAGATTACCGTATGTGAGGTTTTGTCTGAATATCGAGTCATCGGCATGAAGTTTTCATTTCCTGCAAATTAGCTCCAGGCATATTCCTCGCAGATCAGTCTAGATCAACCCTGCTACTATCTAATCCTCCACTATGTACGGAGTACACTCCGTACACGTACTGGAGTTCATCTTGTGGGATGGTCACGTGAGGTCCGTGCTTCTCACGATCGTCGCCTTAATTGAAGTTGGAGATCTTTCAACTCTAGCGGTCTAGCCAACAAGGCTCAGAGGAACACATAAAATGAACTGCCCGTCCGGTCGACCAGGAATGGAACACGAACCTAATGATGAGCCTCAGCCAGGTCGAGGCCCCAGCCTGCTTTGCTGGGCATTGGACAAACATAATAATGTGGTCTCCCCCGATCGGGTGACGTCAGGAATCTCGATCGCCCCGATCGATGACCATCGACGCGTTTGCGCGCCCTGAAATATGGAGAAAGCCCGCGCTAAACATGGCGGTTCAACACGATGGGTGTCCTGCGTCTTGTTCGTCGCTGTGACTCCTTTTTTGTTCGTCACCCCTGTCCCTCCTTGCACTCGCCGAGCGCTCTTGCCTCTCGTTCACGAACAACTGTCGCAATCCTGCCAGCAAGACCAAGTCGATTTCTGCACACCCTTCCCCTGATGGCGCCCAAACGCAAAATGTCAACCTTGAACGGTGACAACTCGCCTAAGAATGCCCATGAGAGCAAAAAAGCGAAGCCCGAGGATCTACGCCAACCCCATCCCAACGCAAAACAGACCGAGGACTTTGGCATTGTTCTACGCGACTTTTACCCCCCGGAGATGAGCAATGACCGATGCCAGGCCTACAATGATGGTACCATTGAACGACCGATTGACACGTTGGAAAAGGCGTGCAAAGCAACAGCCGACAAGCGAAGATCCGTGACACCGGGCAAAGCGGTCGTCCATTGGTTCAAGACCGACTTGCGTCTCCAGGACAATCGCGCGCTCAGCACTGCCTGTCAAATTGCCAAAGATAACCAGATTTCTGTGATTGGAGTCTACATCGTGTCTCCGGAGGACTTGGAGGCTCATCTGACGAGTCCCGCCCGCGTCGACTTTACGTTACGAACGTTGAAACAGCTCCAGCGGGATTTGTCTGAGCTGGACATTCCGCTCTACGTCGAGACGCAGGAGAAGAGGAAGAACATCCCGAACCGCATCGTGGAGTTGTGTCAGCAGTGGGAGGCGAAACACCTGTGCGCGAATCTCGAGTACGAAGTGGATGAACTGCGACGGGATGCCAAAGTGGTTCGTCAATGTGCCGATCATGATATTGATTTCACCCCATCGCATGATACCTGTGTCGTCACGCCGGGACTGTTGAGCACCGGAGCTGGCAAGCAGTATGCAGTTTATACACCGTGGTTCCGCTCGTGGTTACGTTTCCTCAAGGAGAACCCAGACTATTTGGAGTTGTCTGAAGACCCGGGGACCAACCCGGGGGATGCTAGAAAGCAATTTGCCGACCTATTCGACTGCACGATCCCGGACCTGCCAAGCAATAAAACATTGTCCGACAAGGAAAAGAAAAGATTCGAAGAGCTCTATCCGGCAGGGGAACACGAGGCCACCCGTCGCTTGGAAAAGTTCCTGAAGGAAAAATGTGGCGACTACGACAAGAATCGCAGTATGCTTCCCGGAGAGAACACCTCTGTCCTCAGCCCCTACTTCGCATCTGGGGCGATCAGTGCTCGCACGGCCGTGGTGACGGCGAAGCGGGCCAACAAGAACCATCTGGATCGGTATGATCAGGGCCATATGACCTGGATCAGTGAGGTGGCCTGGCGTGATTTCTATCGCCATGTCCTTGTGCATTGGCCGTTTATTTGGTACGGTGATCCTCCTCTCCTGCTTCCTGCCCCCCGATCTGCCGTTGGCGGAATCTATTCGAGGAATGAAAACTAACAGAACCCGCAGCATGAACAAGTGCTTCAAGCCCGAAGCCACCAACATTGAGTGGGCGTATAATGCGGATCAGTTCCAGGCTTGGTGCGACGGCAAGACTGGGTTCCCAATTGTCGATGCTGCGATGCGACAGCTGAAGCACTGTGCCTGGATGCATAATCGCACGCGCATGGTGGTTTCGTCATTCTTGTCCAAGGACCTGATGATCGACTGGCGCCGAGGTGAGCGGTTCTTCATGGAGCATTTGATTGACGGCGACTTTGCGTCTAATCACGGCGGGTGGGGATTCGGATCCAGCACTGGCGTGGACCCCCAGCCATATTTCCGCATCTTCAACCCGCTGCGACAAAGTGAGCGATTCGATCCCGATGGAGAATACATTCGACACTGGGTGCCGGAGCTGCGTGATGTCAAGGGTAATGCCATTCATGAGCCGTACACTCGGGGTGCCGGGGCAATCGCGCAGAGACATGGATACCCCCGACCGATCGTGGAGCATGCGGCGAGTCGGGATCGGGCTCTGGCTCGGTATAAGAGTGCGCTCCAGGGGGGGAGACGGGATGTGTGAGGAGGATGAGATGATCATGATTCATTAGTCTGATCGGCAGGGGGTTAAAGTGTGTCTGGTATCGTGCCGATTTGGCACATCTGGGGGGGATCTGGGGATTTAGTGGGGACCCAAAGCCTAAGAACTGTCCCACTATGTACGTGATGTACTCTACTGTATGTACACGTAGTTAATTGCCATGGCAATTAAACTGCAAATGAGAATCAGTTCTCTTCGGCTTCTCGCCCTCATTGCTCAGGTCACTTGGACCTTTCTTAGCCTCTTAGCGAACCTCGTGAGTGGCCGCAGTGAGACAACCGGGGCGCCACCATTTCCCCGCGCTGGTGGTTTTTCCCCCCGAAACTCTTTTTCTCCTCGTGTACTCCGTACAACTCAACTCAACTCAACTTCTCACTTCAGTTTCTCTCTTCCCGAGGCTTCCTGTCCTTTTCGACAATCTCAATCTACCATCCTCCCCTTTCACTGCTTCCTCTCCATCTCTCCTCTCTCCTCTCTCCTCTCTCCCCAATGCCGTCTTGAAAATTCTCACCATGGACTCCCAGCCCGGGGACCCTGATGCGACGACTCCTGGTCCGGTCGACCTGCCCAATGGCAAGCGCCGCTGGCGGCGGAATCGAGTTGCGTGCGATTCATGCCACACTCGTCGCGTCCGATGCGACCGCGCGTTTCCTTGCTCTCGATGTCTGCGCAGCGACACCCATTGCGAATTCACTCGCGAGCGTCGCAAGCGTGGGCGCATTGCGCGTGCTAAATTGGTGAATGGGTCGGCTGGGGCGGTCGAAGCTCCTTCACACTATGCGCCCCGGAAAGACTTGCAGGACCAGAAACCCCCCGGACAGCCGGCTCTATCACCACAGCAGCAACATAGCTCGCCAGAGTCGACTTTCCATCAGCAATCTCCCACAACAAACGATATCAGTTTATCTGCGCTGAGCGTGGATGGCCCCCCGCATTCGGCGGTCGACAGCTCTCGATCGCAGCGACCAGGTCTACCGCCGGTGCCCGGATCCCGCCCGCAAGGGAATGCCACGGAAGAATGGCTGTCAGCTGCACATTTGTCGCCCGAGTCTTATGATATTCTGGGAGGAGTACACGGAGGGGATGGATCACTGCCGAGGCTGTGGGATATTTGGACCCCGGGGGATCTGGCGGGCCATCATCCCCCAAGGCGGGCATCGCAGATCCCACCGGTATCTGCGCAACCCCATGCAGGACAGAAAGCACCCGCCAGCAAACGGTCAGGGCTGAAGTACCCCGTGCTAGAACCGATTATGCCCTTTTTGGAGTCCAACCTTCCTCGCCGTTTAGTATGCGACCTACTCGAACTGTACTTTACAAGCTCATTCTCAACCCACATGCACCCGGTCTGTCATCACATCCACTGTTACGTCCTCAGAAAGGCTTCATTCTTGAGTACCGACCGTCCACGACCCAGCAGCCCGGCCTTACTGGCGAGTATGCTCTGGGTGGCGGCGGTAGACGACCGTGCCTTTTCTTTATCAATTTCTCCTCTGCAACGCCGGAAAATTTGTCAATTTCTTTGCGCCTTGACTATCCGCTTGCTTCGGCCCTTGATTCATGTGTCTTTCAAGGATCAAGAACCCTCAGAAGGTTCCAATGCGCCCCAAGATTATTCAGCCGCATCGGCTCACCATCCGTTCGAGGGAGTCGGCGATGACAAGGGTCTCGTGGGTCCGGCAGGATCCCTAGACGATGTAATTACCTATATCCATGTCGCGTCGATCATTTCCTCGAGTGAGCAGAAGGCCGCGAGCATGCGATGGTAAGTTCCACTTGAGAAGCATTTACGCGCATAATAATTTCATGTTTTTCTTTCAGCCCAACTGACCCCCTATTGTACAGGTGGCATGCAGCATTTACTCTAGCCCGAGAGCTCAAATTGAATCAAGAGATCGAGGTCATGCCCAATATTGACAGTCACTCGGATGGATCCAGTCCGGCGTTTGGGTATACCTTGGGTGGTTGGGCGAGCTCGCCTGGAGGTCCCGTTTTTGATTATTCTAATCCATCTCGACCAAGCTTGAACTGCGTCTGTGAGGATAAGCATGACCCGCATCACAACCCACCCGTCACGGAAGAGCATCGCGAGGAGCGTCGACGTACTTGGTGGCTACTGTACATCATGGACCGCCATCTGGCCTTATGTTACAATCGGCCACTCGCCCTGCTGGATGCTGAGAGTGAGGACTTGTTGCTGCCACTGGATGAGGCCGCTTGGCAAGCTGGCAACATCCATAGCAATAGCCCCCGTGCAGATGGTCCTCAGTGCATTCGATCAGGCGATCGTAACAAGCGACGCGTCTTCCCGAACTTCATCTGTCATGATCACTCTATACTCGGCTTCTTCTTACCATTGATGACCATTACCGGCGAACTGATCGACTTGAATCAAGCGCGAAATCACCCTACCCTCGGACTCCGGCTGCAAGGAAAGGAGGCGTGGGAGGTGCATGTCTCCGAGGTCCTCCGACAGCTTGAGATCTACAAAGCCAGTCTCACGACCTTTGCCGCAGCGGACTCGGAAAACGCGCTGGCCTCCCAGTATGCTAACAAAGATCAACCGGCCGATGCGTCCGTGTCACAAGCTTATTCATGGCACACGCAAACTGTTATCGCGTATTCATCTTACCTGGTCCATGTCCTCCACATCCTCCTTGTTGGAAAATGGGACCCGGTCTCTCTCATCGAAGATAAAGACTTTTGGACATCATCTCCGGCCTTTGCATCAACCATCTCGCACGCCCTCGAGGCAGCTGATGCCGTCCAACAGATCCTTCGATTTGACCCGGATATTAGCTTCATGCCATACTTCTTTGGTATCCAGCTTCTGCAGGGCAGCTTCCTTTTGCTTCTCATCGTGGAGCGTCTGCAGAAGGAAGCCGGCGATGGAATTCTGAATGCCTGTGAAACCATGATTCGAGCGACAGAGTCGTGTGTGGTGACGTTGAACACGGAATATCAACGCAGCTTCCGGCAAGTCATGCGTAGTGCAGTCGCGCAAGCGCGCGGTCGGCCAGTGAATCCCAGCGAAATCAGACATCGCCGGAAGGCGGTGTTGGCGTTGTATCGATGGACGCGAAAGGGAACTGGGTTGGCCCTATGAATGCCTTTTGGGCTTCTTCATGCTCGAATTTGGGTTAGCGTTGTATATGGAGGAATCCCCGATTGCTTTTATGGATCGGGGTTGGCGTTGGGGAGTTTGATCGATTGATCAGGAGACTTGCACATAGTAAGTGTGTGCTGATTGCACGCACCGGTCTCCAATTGGACATTGACAGAGGTCAGCGGATGTATTATAATCACCATGTTTCATGAAACCTTCATGATAAATGCCTCAAGTTACCACTTTTGTTTGTGCTCAAAAGAGGGGGAGAAGACTATGTGTAGCACACGTTGAGAAAACGTAGACAAGCCCATAAGTGTACACAGTGAAAGAAACAATAATCAACTCATCGATTGACTACCTCGCCCCATCCAATCAAAGAGAATATCGAATATCCCCGTTCAAGCCTCATTATAGTGTCAAGACACACCCCCCATATCCCCGGCCCGACCCACTCGGCAGATGGGAGCCATTAAATGATAAATCGCTTCGACTCCAACTCTTTCCCCGCTGCCTCCTCCACTTCTCCTCCTTCATCACTGCCAAATTTCTCCATGAAGCTTCTTGCCACGGTCACCGGCTTGATAGTCGCCGCCGAAAGTGCAGCCCTTGCTTCTTTGGGCCCTCAATTGCAAAATGCTCTACAGTCAGTCTTGAGTCTCGGCAAATCAAATCCGTCAAAGCCGCCAAACATTCTTTTTGTGATCACCGATGATCAGGACCTCGAGCTGGACTCGATCTCCTATACACCGTTGATTGAGAAGCATTTGCGCCATAAGGGCACCTTCTTCCGCAATCATTTTGTGACAACAGCTTTGTGCTGCCCTTCGCGCGTGAGCTTGTGGACCGGTCGCCAGGCGCATAATACCAATGTCACCGACGTGAACCCGCCATACGGTGAGCGCCCGCACTGAATGACTCGATCATCTCATAGTCAATTGCTGAAGCTAACACCATATCTTTCTCATCTTTAGGTGGCTACCCCAAATTCGTGGATAGGGGATTTAATGATAATTTCTTGCCTGTCTGGCTCCAGGAAGCGGGATATGACACCTACTACACTGGCAAACTGTTCAATTCTCACACCGTCGATAACTATCACAGCCCCCATGTCAATGGATTCAATGGCTCCGATTTCCTTATGGACCCATGGACGTATTCTTATATGAATTCGACCTATCAGCGACATAAAGAGGCCCCCGTGAGCTATGAAGGACGGCATACCACCGATGTTATTACCGAGAAATCCCTGGGCTTCCTTGATGATGCATTGAACGGGGAGCGGCCCTTTTTTGTGGCAGTAGCACCTATCGCACCGCACTCTAACGTTGATCCGCGGGATCTGGAGGAGGGCAAGATTAAGATGACCGCTCCTATTCCGCTCGAGCGCCATGCACACCTCTTCGAGGATGTGAAGGTGCCTCGAACCCCCAATTTCAATCCAGAAAAGGCGCGTAATAATCCACTTGCAATCAGCTCCGACCTGATCTAACGAACTTTCAGCCGAGCGGAGCCAGTTGGGTTCGCAATCTCCCTCAGCAGAACCAGACTGAGATTGACTATAATGACCACTATTACCGTTCTCGCCTTCGTGCTCTGCAAGGCGTAGACGAATTGGTGGACTCGCTGATTACTCGACTGGAGGAGAGTGAGCAGCTGGATAACACTTACATTATCTATACCTCCGACAATGGGTTCCATATCGGTCAACATCGGTTGCCACCGGGCAAGACCTGCGGCTTCGAGGAAGATATTCGCGTTCCCCTTTTCATTCGGGGACCCGGAGTCCCAGAAGGTTACGTACAGGATTCAGTGACCACGCACATTGATCTGGCACCTACCATCTTTAACTTGGCGGGCATTCCACCTCGGTCGGATTTCGATGGCACGGCAATCCCCGTGACCCCTGATTTTGGTGCAACTCGGCACGAGCATGTCACCGTGGAGTTCTGGGGAAGAGCTGTTCTGGAAGGAGTTTATAGTGGACTTGGTACGTGACAGCGTTCCCAGATGCGCTACCTGATCTTCTTTATTTCATGACCAGATTGCTCATATTTCCATATCTACAGGGCCCGGCGGGTCGACCATCATTCCAAACAACACATACAAGTCCGTTCGCCTTTTGGGAGAAGGGTACAATCTCTACTACTCGGTTTGGTGCAACAACGAGCACGAGCTCTATGATCTTTCGGTAAGCCGGACATCGATTACGTCTATGAGTTTATCGGTCGCACTAACAAGCTCCCAGACGGATCCCTACCAATTGCACAACCTTTATACCACCAGCACCCAGGCGGATGGCCCCCAAATACTCGGCCGTAGTTTGACGCAGGCTATTACTCGCCTGGATGCTCTACTACTCGTGTTGAAGTCCTGCCGGGGAGCGACCTGTATCGATCCCTGGAATGTTCTCCAACCCGAGGAGCCCGTTCGTAGTCTTCGTGATGCCCTGGACAAGGAGCATGACTCGTTCTACCGAGCGCAGCCGCAGGTGTCGTTTGGCTGGTGTGATGCCGGGTACATTATTGAAGCTGAAGGGCCTCAAGTGTCACTGACTAGCCGCTATGGAGTCTCCTGGGATGTTTGGGTGTAAGACTTTGGATACCTAGAAATGGCTTTGTGAACTTTGTATACCCGTTAATGTGCAAAACATTGCGCCCTATGAAATAAACGACAATTTACAAAAATAATACTAGATTGATGATTTCTTAGAAGTAGTTAAGAGAAATTCCAAGGATAATACATGACGTGCGTGCAACTGCCATCGATCGTAATTGGCCCTCGCATAGTTCTGCTACTTCTAGAGGTGCACACAGCCTTGCATCAGCCAACGTCAACAATGGAGAGCCAACTGCCGAATTTCAAACGGCTTCCAAGGGTATCGAATAGGAATAAAACGAACTTACCATGCGATACCGAGTAAAGAGATTCCAGACTGTACGGACGATCCCCTCAAAGAAAACGGGCCCTTGGCGAGAGCTCGTCAACCGATCCATGATTACGCGCATCCGTCTCCGCCGTGTCGCGACAGCATCGGGGCGGGCCACTTTGACACCAAAACATTATTTTGTGGTGGAGAGCTTGCGTCGAGATATTTTTATTTCTAGCGCCCACGCAATGCTCTCCGATAAGCGATTGGGAATTGGGATTCATACATGTTATGAAACCCCCAAGTTGCCTACGCAGCTTCAAGGTTGAAATCAACGCATCCACACGGAAAACACCATCTTGATACCTCGTCGAATTTATCTTGTTTTTGGAATTTCCCTTCATCTTCCGCACTGTGCCGCTCACGGTCCAAATCTTAGCCGGGCTTCCTCTTCTACTCATACCTTGTTCATAATGGTTGGCTCTATACTAGATCCCAGAATATCCGATGGGGATATTGTGTCTGAGAAGCATATCGTGGAGGAGAATGTTCTTGACTCACCACCCTGTGAACTTGATCAACCAGGCATCGTTCAAGACTGGGATGGCGGCGAAGAGGCCTCTGTAAAGCGCAAGTGAGTTTAAATATCAATGGGATCAACAATTACTACGCCAAGGGTGTGTAGCTAACATATTGCCTCTACACAATCGACTTTCTTCTCCTCCCCACACTCGCCCTCGCCTTCTTCTCTCTACGATGGATCGCGGCAACATCAGTGCCGCCCTGACGTCAGCCATAACGAAAGACATGAACATTACGACCAATCAGATCAATATAAGCACACAGCTATTGTCCGCTGGAATCGTGCTGTCCGAGATTCCTTCCAATATCATCATGCAGCGCATTGGGTCTCGGGTGTGGTTGTCGGGTCAGCTGTTTGCATGGGGCCTCGTCGCGACCTTCCAGCCATTTGTGCAGTCATATCCCGCATTCTTCGTCACCTCGAATTCTATTGGGTTTCTGTGAGGGTTGTTTCATTCCTGGTAAGTAGAGAAAGGCTAGAGCGTTGTGATATGCCGTGTTCTAACATGGAGGTCTGTTGGTGCCCTGTACTACCTATCTACCTGGTATAAGAAGGATGAGACTAGTCTTCGAACAAGTCTGTTCTTGTATGGTCAGATGTTTGCCTCGGTCACATCGAGCTTGATCTCAGCTGGCCTGCTGCGACTTTCCGGTAGCCACGGCTTGGAGGGATGGCGTTGGATTTTCCTTGGTATGGTCAACACTTTCAGCTCTTTGTGCTAATCTTTCGCTCTTATTTCCAGACCCGGTTTTAACATTTCATTAGTCGAGGGGCTTCTCACAATCCTCATTGTAATTGTATTCACCTTTTTGGTTCCACCTAATGTAGGCGACGGCCGGCCTCTGATCAGCTTTGGTCGCTGGAGCTATTTTACTGAACGCGAATCACACATTATCCGGAATCGTGTGCTTTTGGATGACCCTCGCAACGCCAAGGGCCATATTCAGATTTCGCGCTCTGATATTTGGAAGACCCTCCAGCAGCCTCGAATGATGCAGCATGTATTCCTCACGCTCGTGTCCATGTCTGGATTCCAGGGTTTGATACAATATACACCTAGCCTGATTAAGTCGATGGGTTTCAGCGCAATCCGTGCTAATGCCCTCGCCTCTGTACCTGTGTACTGCAGTATCATTTGGCTGACAATTTTGTCTGTTGGAGCGTACGTTCACATTGCTCCTCAACCTAGATAAAAATTTTGACTGATCAATACTAGGGATCTGACAAAACATCGCGGCCCATTTGTGCTTCTCTCTATCACGTGGAATGTCATCTCCTATGCGTGCCTACGAACAACACCATATACCTCGTCGAAGTGGCATAGATATAGAGTCATTGCCGTGGCAAACATCTCCTATTGCAGCATGCAGTATGTCCGGAGTTCTGAATCACTCCAAAGATTTGACGGCTAACATGACAATAGCACTCTCAATGTGGGCTGGCTGTCGGTCTATTGCCGTACACCCCAAGAGCGAAGCGTCGCTATGGCCCTAGTTGTCATGGTGGCGAACTGTGCAGGAATCTCAGGCTCGCAAATCTTCCGAACTTCGGATGCGCCTAAATATGTACATGGCCTCACCGCGGTCTGTGCCCTCCCGGGTGCCTCGTGAGCTTTGGCAGCAATTCTTTGCGTGCAGTATTATATTCGGCGGCGCAAGCAGGTCCCTGAATCTGGCACAAAGCCCGAAACAGGGGCTTGAGCTGTTTCTGGAGGTTAAATAGGTGATTTCAAGCCTTCGTTAGAACCATCTATCTCAATAATGAACCCCGGAATATGCCCACAAGATATATAATCAAGCAGCTTTCGTACAATCTTGGGATTGTATCCCTGTAGCCCGATACTTAAGCTCAACCCGTGGCTAGGGAAATCAATCCAAGACGGTGCTCACCCGACAGAAGGACCACTCAGGATGGGCCATCTCTATTCAGCAAACATCATAAATTCCTCCGATGTCCATTTGAGGGAGTCATACTTTATATAGTTCTTTGTTTTTCAGGACCAATCAGATGCTTTTTCAGTGCTCCTGAGCCCCACACCCAATGAGGGGGCCACTTGCAGTGTGAATCACCAACCACCCTGACAACCTCAGCCGCACTCAACCAGAGCACCGGGTTTCATCAGCAACAGCCCTGCTGAAGATTCCAAATCCTCTGTCGCAACCATATGAGATACAAGGGAAACGATACTGGGCTGGACTGATTAACTCCGGAAGGATTCGTTCCCCACGAGTTGGCCTAGGCCGGACGATCTTGGCTAGTCGCCACAGCATTTGGAACGTTACCCCACGCTGGACTCGACGAGGCTGTCTGGCCTTTTTTCTCAAGTGCAAATCCCAGTGAACAGCTCACCTGCATAAGCTTAATAAGCTTAAGTTGTATATCTGCCCACCCCAAGTCCTTAGCCATGCCTTCAAAGAATATGGATTCGGCCTGGACCCCCGCCCCGAATGCCCCTCAGTCTCGGCAAGTGGTCCAGTCTGCTTCCACCGACTTTCTATGGGTTGACTGTCATGACGGGAAGTCGCAGGATGGCGGAGTGGCCAGGTCCACGCAGGCATTTCTACAGACGAAGTATCATAAGCAGCGCCGCAAGACACAGTTACAACAGTTAAAAGCGTCTATGAAAGCACTCCCGCCCGCGCGATCTCCTCCAGTCTCCACCCCCGGAACTGATAATCCATCGGAGAAAGAGGAGAAAGAGGACCAGGATGTCGACGAAGAAAGAGCCCACCAACTCCTCATCAACCAGAATGATCACCGAATGCATAACTCCCTTCACTCAAAGGTCGAGGATATTATTCCTGTTACATCTCAACGCTTAAAACAGAGTGCGGACTTTTACTTTGATTATTGTGAGTTCCATGCCTAACAGATATCACATTTAAGCTCGGAATACCACATGCTATGACACTAACTATAACGACAGTCAGGGCTCAAGGCTCACGCAGATGGTACCCGAAGGGCCAGAGTGAAATGCTTAAAGTTATCCTCCGCCAATCATTCGACCATCCTTCTCTCTTAGAGGTTATCATCTCAATGAGTGCCCATGACTATGCTATGAATTTCAAAGCACAGGGTGCCTCGAGTCAACTGGTGCAGAGATCTCTACAAGATGCATTTTACATACGGTCTCACATTATCAGGTCCATTCAAGCGCTACTGAATAAGCCAAATGAGATATACTCCGAAGCTGCAGTCCTATTAATAGGGCACCTGTTTGTTACCGAGGTCCGACCGAACATCCCTTCGATAAAATTGAAGTATCTGACTGATCCTCTAGGCCCTCGAGGGGAATTTAAAAGCGGTCGAAGCGCATAACGATGGTCTTCGCAGAATTCTACATGCGTTGGGAGGCCTGGAAAACCTGGGGAATTGGCCTCTAGCAAACATTTATTCGTGAGTGAGGGATAGCGAACATCTAGTATATCCACTAAGAATGAGGCCAGGTGTGACCCAATAAGAGGTCTTTTCGGAGAGTCCCCGCTGGCCTTTGACATACCGAAAGACTGGGAGAAACAAGCTCTCCAAGCAGTCGTCGTTCGGGCAAAGCCCGTTCGCAGAATGTATCCTGCACTGGGTACACGCTTCTTCAACTCTCCTTGGTCTGAAGCTATTCACCCCCGCATGAGAACAATCATTCAATCATTTCGAGATGTTCTCTCTATATATGAGGAAACCATTCGCTTAAATACAGATTTGCCAATGACCGACCATAACTGCGCCCTGCTTTTAGTCAACCGTCTTCATGCCGTGCCCTACGATTATAATATCTTACCTTTCAACGAAACAATTCGACTTGCGATCATGCTCTACATTCTAACTCGGGTATGGGAATTCCAAGCAAATGTGGAAAACCTTGTGAGACAACTTCGCGGTCGCATAGCTGAGAATCTTGACTTCCTTGAGAGGTCAGCCTCTAATATTTTCTTCTGGATCCTCTTCAATGGCGCCTTTGCCTCAACAGGATTTGGATGCCATATGTGGTTTATCTCGCGGCTTAAAAGTCTCGCTAGGGAATTATCCATTGAGGATTGGGAAGATGTGGCGTCAGCATTGGAGGGATTCTTTTTTGTCCGTCGGTCCACGAAGGACCCTGCCAAAGAATTCTGGGAAAATATGATAGTCGAGGCAGACGTTGATTGTGTGGAAGTGGATAGAATAATTGAATAATTACATCGCCGTCAATGGCCGCCCATTTACCACAATCAAATTCTAAGTTGAAATAGGTAGCTGGTGGTGAACTGGCTCCTTTTGAACTACACAAAGTTATTTTTGGTATACGGCAATTGATGGAAATCAACTAGAGTTATGTGCTGGGACAACATCGCTCAGCCCTTGAGCAACACAAGGGCGTGCTCCTCCTCGCAGCTCCGTTCACGCAGTTACCTTCTGGTGCTCAGTCATGCCAGCCTTGTCTTCCAATCATTTGTTCTCAATCCGCTGAGCCAGAATACTGGTATCAGTGACTATATGATCGCTTTTGGTGGAGTTGCCAATGAACCAGGGGCTTTCAGTGAAGAGTTTCTTCATCTCTTCCAGGGGCAATTGTTTCGTCTCAGGGAACATGGCCCAAAAGAAGACGGCATTAGTGAAATTTCAAACCTAGATCGAGGAAATCAGATACCGGCGAAGGTCTCAAAAGCGAGAAGTGAAAAACAGACGAGGAAAGTGATTGAGATAGAATCTCCACCCGAAGTTTGCCATTCCAATGGGTGTCACTTGACCGATCATCGTGCTGAGAAAGAGAAGCATATTAGACCATTTTCGTTGTCATGGCGAGATTGAGATAGGAGTTGAAAGAATATACTTAAATGCAAATGATACCATACAGCCCAAGGTTACGCCCTTAGCTCGGGTTGCTGTATCGAAAATTTCGGCAGGAATCATCCAGACTAAGGAAATATGAGCAGCAAATTCAGGGACTTGGTGAAAGAATGATAGGAATGGAAAGGTAAGGCAGCCATACACAGTGATCCCATACTGGCAAAGCAGGAATTATAAGCCCATGTCATGATAATGAAGCCCCAATGAGCGCCCGTGTTGTTCACCTCGGGAGGGAACTGTGCGAGAAGAATCGTGCTAATCACATATGTGAGGCACATAGCAAAATTTCCACCCACGACGAGTTTACGACGGCCTATTTTATCAACGACCATCATCAGAAGAAATTCACCGATCAGGCCAATGATCGAGTTGATGGCTTGGTAGCGTAAGGTGTCCGTTCCATCAATCCAATTTGTTTCTAATTCGAAGTTATGGTTAGCCATGTGAAAGAAGGACTGCGTTGGTCAAGAAGACTCACGAAGATAGTGACCGAGTAATATTGAATCGCGGAAACTCCGGTCATTTGCCTGGCCGCTTGCATAGCACAAGCCAGCAGGAGACGACGGAAATCCGACTTGTCAGTGATCCAGTCATAGAATTTGACCTGGCTATACTCCTTCTCTGCCGCAACCTGTGATTTGATTTGCTCAAACTCGGCGAGAATCCACGGATCGGATGTGTTCCCGTTGGCATGTAGTCGCGCCAGGGTCTGTGGACCCTTCTCCAGATGTCCCTGGCTGATAAGCCAACGAGGTGATTCCGGGGGAAAAAGATCAATCCAGACAGAAGGGCAGCCGGCACAATATGAAAGCCCAACGGTATGCGCCATTGGCGGTTGACCGCGAAGCTGATATATGTGCCGTAGCTGATCCAACTTCCACAGACACCACCAATGCCAAGCGTGAATTGCTGCAGTCCGGTGACCAGGCCACGAATATTGGGGTGAACCAATTCTGCCTGATAGATTGGAATGATCATTGTGAGGACACCGATACTATGAGTTGACAGTTTTTAATACCGAGTCAAGAACTCCGGCAAAGGGAACTCACGAGACACCCGCGATGAAAAGACCTCCTAATATGTAGCCATAGTTCCGCGCTCCGGTTTGTAAACCACCGCCAAGGCAGAAGATAACTCCGCCAACCAAGATGGTTGCACGGCGGCCAAAGTAATCCGAGCATGGGTACGCCAACTCAGCCCCGACAAAAGCCCCAGCAGTGAGCAGCGATGCAACCAGGCCTACCTCAGTGATAGTGGGGCTGAAATAGCTCAGGAAAGAACCGCTGGATACAACTAGTGAAAGGGTTGTCAGTTCCTGCGAACCAATGAAAAGACGGATTTTGCACTGGCTTACCTTCGGCCACGATGGTAAGGCCATACCCATAGAGGAATGATCCAAGTGCAGCAAATGTGCCTACGAGAAACTGGTATACCTTGGGAGGAAAGCCCATTGTCGTGTAGGAGTTCAATTGATCCACCGTATAAGCAAGGAATGAAGACTGTTGTCTGCCAACAATATTCGAGGGACATTCCCAGCTTTTTAGCTACGCAGATCTCCATGCGGGGAGCTCGGCTTATTCTTGGCGCCAGTGACTTTTGATATGCCTAGTAGAGAGCGCCATGTGATGTGGAGTGATCGGGGCAAGTTCCACTAGTACGTGAGGCGGGGGGAATAATGTAGCTTTGCCGTGTGAGGTCAACTGTGGTCAATTTTATTTTGATGGACGATCGAAGAGGCGAAGAGCGAACGACCCACTACTTCCCTCATTAGGAAACCTCCTGGTGGCTCGAGAACGCCTGCGAAAAACCAGCCAATTAGAATAGAAAGATTCCGCAGTCAGTTTTTGCTATATCAATATCCGAAATACAGCATAACAACATATAATCAAGGATACGAGAGACACTGCGATTTCTCGGGATAAAAGAACGCGAGATGAGATGGTCATGCGAAGAGAAAGAACGAAAAGATGCCTTTGTCTCTCCTCAACTCTGTCCCGCTTTCTTTACCTTTACAAAGAAATCAAAGTGCACCTGAGCCACATCATCAGCAATGGCCGAAATCATTGCCCTGCAGTTTGAGCAGCATCCATCGGGACTGGGTGTACAATGCTCTTTACCTCGAATTTCCTGGACCTTTTCTGCTATCGATGATTCCATCTGTGAATGGAAGCAATCGCAGTATGAGATTTCTGTGCGCCGTGAAACTGGGCCACTGACAAAGTTTCTTGTCCAAAGCGCCAATTCCTCTTTGGTTCCATGGCCAAGCACACCATTACAGTCTCGAGAACAAGCACAGGTGCGCGTTAGAGTGTGTGGTAGCTGGGTCGATAAAGAAAACAGACACGCACACTCAGATTGGTCTGCCCGGTCCTCCTGGGCGATGGTGGAATGCAGCCTTCTGAGTTCCCAAGACTGGATTGCTATGCCTATCTCCAGCTCATCAGATCCAATAAGCCATGAATGGCGACAATGTAATGAGCGTTGAGGTGGCTGAAGGATGGTATGCGGGCAGACTGGATTTTGGTGGTGGTAAGCAACACATATATGGGGATCGGATGGCTGTTATGGCCCCCGTTGGAGGTAGATGGCCCCGGGATCGCAGGTGGACGATTCTGTGTCGCATCGGACACTAGCTGGAAGTGTCACCCGAGTCCCATCATGAGGAGTGAAATCTACAATGGTGAATTATACGATGCAAGAGCCGAAGTTGGGGACTTGAATCAGCATGGCCATCGTCATATTGGCTCCGACTGGGAGACAGTCTCCGTGTTGGAATTTTTTTGAGCACGATTATACGCCCCAAATGCTCCACCAGTCCGGGCTACGGAGGTTTTGTCACCTCAAAGAATATTCACCACACCAGGTGGCCGGACTGTTCTCCACTTTGGCCAGAATCTGGTCGGAAAAATTCTTATACATTCGATGACACTCCCCGTGAACCCGATGGCCAGCTTCACCCACGCCGAGGTCATGAAAGATGACGGGGAATTGGGCACACGACCCCTTCGTGGTGCTCAATGCATCGACAAGGTCGTCTCTTCCGGACAGCCAATAATCCATTGGTCGCCCAAGTTCACATTCCCTGGCTTTCGATTCGTGCAAGTCGATGGATGGGACCCTCGAACGGAGCAGTCCTGGCAGAACAAAATCCAGGCGCTAGTGATCCACCCTGATTTCAACCGGACGGGTAGATTCGAATGCTCGAACAGTGCAGTCAATAAATTGCATCAAAATGCCTGCTGGAGTATGCGTGGAACCTTCTTATCGATCCCATCGGATTGTCCCCAGCGGGACGAACGCTTGGGATGGACTGGAGACATCCAGGTTTTTGGACCATCCGGAACATTCCTGTATGACTGCATTGGCATGCTTTCGGAATGGATGGAAGATGTCGCCTGCGAACAATCAGATCACAGAGTCCCCCCTTTGGTGGTTCCAAATATCCTGGATCATGTATGGCCATCTATCCCTCAGGCTCTGTGGGATGACGTGGTGATCATTCTTCCTTGAGTACTGTATCTGTCCTTTGGCGATCGCGATATTTTGAATCGACAGTATCCAAGCATGATCTCGTGGCTCAGCCAAGGTGTCCGTCAAGGCAAAGATGGATTGTGGGATCCCGAGTTATGGCAATTGGGCGACTGGCTGGACCCCCAGGCGCCCCCCGATGAGCCTGGGGACTGTCGAACAAACGGCATCCTGGTAGCAGATCCATATTTGGTGTATGTCACGTCCTTCATAACCGAGGTTGCCTCAATCCTCGAGAGGGACACAGAGAGCAAATACTACAGCTGTAAAGCTGAGCGCCTCCGTTCCATTTTCTAAGATAAGTACATCGTGCCATCGGGTCTAAAAGTCGGGGATTCCCACACCGCTTATTCTCTGGCTATCGTCTTTGGACTTTGTCTACCAACTGCCAGCTAGATACAGCTAGGCGCCAGCTTTCCGCACGTGTCCGCGTGGCAAAGTTCCGTGTAGCAACCGGATTCGCTGGTATGCCTGTCATTTTGCGGTCTCTCACTGACATGGTCAATCTATCTCTGGCCTATCGAATACTCCTTGAAGACCACTGCCCTTCGTGGCTATACCCTATCACTATGGGTGCCACCACTGTTTGGGAAATGTGGGACAGTATGCTTCCAAACGGGTCTATCAACCCCGGCGAGATGACTTCTTTCAATCACTATGCCCTCGGCTCCATCGTCAACTGGCTCCATGAGACAGTGGGCGGCTTGCGGCCTTTGGAAGCTGGCTGTAAGACCGCATTAGTATCTCCACAACCAGGAAGCTCTGTAACGTATGCTGCAGTGTCACATGAAAGTGTCTACGGCCACTGGAGCTGCCATTGGAAATTGGTTCAGGATGCAGATCGAGATGGAGCGATGACATTTTCTTTGGATTTGATTGTTCCTCCAAACTGCCAAGCAGTAGTTAAGGTCTGGACTACTGAAGATGCTTCCAGAAATATAGAGGAGAATGTGGGATCTGGAAAGCAGCAGTGGAAGATTCCTTTATATCCTTTACTATGGCCACCCCAGGCGACTGCTCCATTCATAACGAACCCCGGGCAGAATGTTGAATAGATTCGTAGTTAGTAAATTAATTGAATTTGGTTTCCTTCTTCAATCTCACAATCCGGACAGTTGATTAATTAAAGAGTGGTATCTTCCTAGTCCTGAACTATGAGAATAGTCTGTTATCGTACCGAGAAATCAGGCATAAGGTTTTGTATCAGTCAATCAGTGGTCCCACAAAGACAAATCCGCTCGGTGATTTGCGGTTTTGGGAGTAGCACATCCTAAAATCGAGTCAATTTGAATTGCCTTCTCCATTTTGACTCGTCAATACCTCGGATACTGGACCCATTGAATTGCGGGGATTAGACTTGACGTCTACCTCTTCGGTGCAACTTGGACCGAATTACTTTTCGAATTCGGGAACAATGAGTTTTTTATCTTACTCTAGGATTGATCCATGACGAGATTTCTATCTCAGGGGTCATGAGGTCTCATGCCAATGCTTGGAAATGCGGGGATCGCACTTGGTGTCCCATGTGTACAAAGGGCTGTTCCTCGACCTGTGTATTGACCTCACTATACCACGCCCGAAACAATTACATCGACCAAAAAAAGCTTCTATAAACCTTGACCATAATGATTGTTTCTTCTATCTTATGTTTCGCTGCCAGTGCGGCGGCATTGACACTTGATGTCGCCTCGTCTGGTGGTAATCAGTCCAGTTCCCTCCTGTATGGGCTGCTATACGAGGTAGGCTGGGCACTAAACCCATGATTACTTAAAAAATGTTGAAATGGAGACTGATAATTCATAGGAAATCTACCACTCTGGTGATGGCGGTCTCTATGGAGAGATGCTGCAGAACCAAGCCTTCCAAGGATCGTCGTCAGGTGGAGCTGGCAGTCTGGCACGGAACACGGAATATTGGCATCCTGTTCATTGAAATTCAGACTTGTTGATATCCACTTTGGTGCACCCATATGCTTTATAAGCAGTATTTCCATCAGATTGGTCACGGGTTTTTAAAGGCGGTCTAGCAAAGAGGCAGAATCTATGCACGTGATCTCAGCCACGGTCGGCGACCATCACCCATCATGTCTGCTTCATCTGATACATTATTGTTTGATGCAGATGAAACCCTCAAAGGCGCCCCCCGGAGGAACATGAGGGAAGTTGGAGCTCGATATCAAGGTTGACCCGAGAGGCTCGTGCCTTTCAATCAACGAGACTGATTCTTGATTGGCCGGGCAGGCTTACATCCGCCAGGAACGGCCTCTTCAGACTATTTTGGCTCAGCTCGCAACGACCTGCGCCGTCATTGGTGGACATATTCTTCCCCGGATTCTCTCCACATTAGCCAAGGATCGATGGAAAGCTTCTCCAAATAAGTTCAAGCTAACGCGGACAGGCGAATTTGTGATTGATGGAACCTCCTGCTCTTGGTTCCTGGGAGACTAAATCTGGGGAAATAACACCCCTGGGGCCGCAAATATATACAGCTTCTCATGGAGGTTGACAATTATATAAACCCAGGGAGCCTGCCCTGGCTTCCTGCAATTTTCTGTCGGTAGCTCGTGGATCCTCACATATCCCCTTTCTCCAACATGCTGAGCTCTATTTATCTCGTCCTCGCGGCGTCTTTAGGCGTGACGCAAGCCCTTCACGGCGCTCCGTCTACTCATAAGACCTGTTCGGACCCATGGGCAAGAGTTTCTCCTGCGAAAGGTGCCGTCGTGGTGGACAACAGCGCCAGTCCGTACCCAGGCTCGTTCTCCACCGTCCAGGCGGGAGTGAATGCTCTGAACACAACCACCACCACCCCGCAGAATCTCTTTGTATTCCCCGGGACCTACGTTGAACAGGTCTATATACCACGTCTTGCATCCAACTTGACTGTCCAAGGATATACCTGTAATTCCAAGGGATATGAGCACAACGAGGCTACGATTACCTATAATTTAGCCCTGATCAACACCACCAGTGATGACAAAACTGCAACTTTGCGTCAATGGAACCCCAACACCAAAGTGTACAACATGAACATTGTCAACACCTTTGGCCACATCCCTAAGAATGGCCAAAATCTTGCCGTCTCTGCAGAGACCACCGGTCAGGGCTACTACGGTTGCCAGCTGATCGGCTATCAGGACACTCTCCTTGCCGAGACCGGTAAGTTGGCTTTGTCGAGAGCCCCATGAAAAGAGTACGTATACTGATTCAGTCTTCATCCAGGCTCCCAGCTCTACGCCAAAAGTCTGATAGTCGGTGCCGTCGACTTCATTTTTGGGCAAACCGCCTTGGCCTGGTTCGAAGGCATTGATATTCGCACCATTGCTACCGGGTGCATCACTGCTTCTGGCCGAAGCAGCGCGACCAACCCCTCGTGGTATGTGATCAGCCGTTCGAATGTCTCTGGTGTCAACGATACGATCGCTGCCGGCATTAACGAGCTCGGTCGTCCTTGGGGGTCCTTTGCTCGTGTGGTTTTCCAGGAGACCTATCTGGGTAATGTCATCGCTGCTGCAGGCTGGAAGCAATGGTCGACCAGCACTCCCAACACTGGTAACGTTACTTTTGCCGAGTACAACAACTATGGCCCTGGATCTGTGCTAGAGGAAGGACCGCGTGCGAATTTTAGCGAGCAGTTAACTGCCCCTATTTCGATTCAGTCCATTCTCGGCGAGAACTTCAAGAATGAATGGTGGATCGACACCAGCTATCTTGACCCGAGTGACTTGAAGGTCTCCAAAACCCACACCACCGCCGTGGAATGCACTTCCACTGCCACTGCAACTTCGACCGCCACTGTCATGACCGCCACTGCGGTCGTTTCATCCACCGTAGCTGCGTCGTCTACCCCTACTGCCACCTTGACTACCACTGTCTCAACATCTGCCACCATTGCAAGCTCATCTTCAGCTGCTGCATTGACTACCTCGTCCACAAGCTCGTCCGTTACTTCGGGCACGCCGTGTGTCTGCACTGCCTACTCTCAGATCTCCGCTGCCGTCGCCTCATGTACTAATATCGTTTTGTCCAACATCGCTGCTCCCAATGGATCTTCTATAGATCTCTCTGGACTTCAGGCCGGGACCACCGTGACCTTTGATGGACTTACGACATTCGGATTCACCAATTCATCCAGCTTCAATCCAATGATCATTAGCGGTGCAGGTATCACAGTCACTGCTAACGCGGGTGCGGTCATTGACGGCAACGGACAAGCATATTGGGACGGTCTAGGCTCCAACGGAGGTGTACCAAAACCGGATCATTTTATCGTTGTCAAGAAGGTGACTGGGAATTCCGTTATCAAAAACCTTTACATCCAGAACTGGCCTGTTCATCTTTTCACCATTTCGAGCTGCTCCGATCTTGTTTTCCAAGATTTGGTCCTGAACAATACTGCAGGTAATGCTCCCAACAGTAGGAGTGGTAGCTTGGCTGCTGCGCACAACTCGGATGGCTTCGATGTCAGCAGTTCAAGCAATGTCGTGATTCAGCGCAGTGTTGTCTACAACCAGGACGACTGTGTCGCGATTACCAGCGGAAATAACATGACTGTTTCCAACCTCGAATGCCACGGTGGTCACGGCCTCTCTATCGGATCTGTGGGCTTGAAGTCTAATAACAACGTGACCAACATTTTGGTGAGATTGCCCCCGAAACCTCCGTTCAAACACAAGTATGGAGGAGAAATTGAGGCGGGCCAAAAATGAAAAGCTCAAAGCCGTCATGCCCCTCCTCTACATTTTGCTCTTACAAGACCCAAAATTGTGACATGTCGCATATTGACCTCATGCCTGTAGTTTACCGATTCCTCCATCCTCGACTCGTCAAACGGATGTCGGATCAAGACAAACTATAACGCAACTGGTTTTGTCGCCAACATCACCTACTCCAACATTGCTCTCCAAGGTATTTCCACTTATGGTATTGATGTGCAACAAGACTACCTGAACGGTGGTCCAACTGGAAATCCCTCAAACGGCGTGCCTATCAAAAACTTGCTGTTCCAAAACGTGACTGGAACTGCCACCTCCACTGCACAGGACTATTACATCCTCTGTGGAGATGGGTCTTGTTCCGACTTTACCTTTACCAATGTTTCCATTACTGGTGGTTCCGTAGCTAGTAGTTGCAACTACCCGGCCAGTGGTTGCCCAGCCTGAGAATACCCCTGCTTAAAAATGGACTCTCGTTCATTTAAGATTTCTTCTGTATAACTGTTCGCTTATATTCTGTCTCGCATGTCTATATATCTCATTATTGTTACGGAGATCAAGAGCGAATCCATGAAGGTTGCTGTATCAATTAACTAGGCAACTAGAACCGAGGAAAGAAACGAAAATGAAGAAAGCTTCCTATAGAACCTCATCTTTTATGATGTTGGGCCCGGTTGGGCCACCCAAAAACGCTAGCGTTGGGTGGTCCCCGCCCCTGGTATATTCTAACTTCGTAATTACGAAGGGTCGGGGTAAATAAACCCATATATCTATCCTGTAGACGTATAACTCCGGAGATTAGGAATCTTACCCAACAGTGGTGACGGTATTGATAAGGTTGACCTGCTTCCCGAGGAACTTGAGGTACTCCTTCAAGCCTGATACATACGCATTGTTGAGATTACTGCGGGCCAGCTAATTGACGACTTAACAAAGACAACAAAATCTTGACATGAATACGTAGATCTTGCGAAGGTCCTTCCTTCCTTTCAAGCCCAAGCATATGATAAACTTAACCGGTATAGAAGGGGTTTGTGCAAGTCCACGAAGTTAGAACTGACCCACCAGGACCAAAGGCTGCTTTAAGAGCCAAAATAGCAGCCCACGTTCCCATTCCAGATGCAGCCAAGCCCGCCATGGTGAAGATGAGGACGGGGATAGTCATATGCCAATTCCTGAAAAATCCGCGCTTCAATCTTTTGAACCCATTGTCGTGGCGTGTAGTCTGGCCGGTGACAGGATCGAAGCCTTCGCCTTCTAATCTGGCACCATCATGCACCTTATAAGCAAGGTACATGACTCCCGACAGAGAGTAAGAGAAATTGAGACTGAACAATCCGCCGACAAAGTTGGTAAAAGCGTTGAAGTTTGGAACAGACATGCTGACCACCAAGGCAAGCATCCAATACACTGGGCCTAGCGCCCACCATAGATACCTACCCTTTCTGGTGGTAATAGCTGGCAGGTTGAAAATGGCTTGACCAACTTCCAAGTACACTGTCTTCATGCCAACATTGAAGTAGAGGACTAGGATTTTTATCAGAATTGGGGTCTTAGCGTTCTGGGGCAGTAAAACTCACAGACGGCAAGCCAGCCGGTGATAAGGGAAAGAACATTGCCAACGACCTGAATATGTGCTGGTCGCACAGCCTGGGTGATGATGCTATAGCTATATTGGCCATAGAAATGGTAGACCTAATATGAGTGGTCAAAAAAAAGGCCATATAAAAGGAAGCTATAGTCACTTACCACAGCACCGAAAAACACGTATACAACAGTGATAAAGGTTTGAGCTAGCAGCATACCCTTCCAGAAGTCCATAGGCCTTCTCATTTCAGAAAGGAAGGCCATGAACATCACAGCACCAGAGTACGCATCTTATCAGTCAGGCAATATGCTCAATTAAACCCTCCCGATGGCAGCAAAAGAAAAGAGCACTTACAAACCATAGTATTGATGCCGTTGAAATTTGCCGCGAAGAGATTCGTATCGGTCGGTTGATACTCAGCCGGTGGAGTGTGAGAAAAAGTCTTTACAGGCGCCATTCCCGCAAGTGTTGCCCAAGCCTTATTCAAAATTCCATTATTTACCTGTGCGGCCGGATCTGGGCCATTCTTCACAACAGCGAGACTATCAAGCATCGTTAGTATATAATAACATGAAATTGTATTGGGGTAAATTGGGGAGGTGGGGAACCGACATGATGATGAAGGTGACAATGTTAATCCACACTGATAGATTACAGAACCAGCCGAGGTGCTTCAACGAGCGCATATATCCACTAGCCATGCCTACCACCAAAGAGATTATAGCACAAACCACGTAGCAGAGATTGACGCTTCCGGCGAGCTGTGCAATGATGCCCGTTTGGCCGAGCTGAACAACAGCCACAGAGAGGAACATCTGTAAAGCTTGCATAAAGTTGATGAAGTGGCGCATCTTCGATCCATAGAGGCGGAAGAATGGATCGCCGAAGCTCACAATTGGAAACCGAGAGGAGTCAAGACGGATGAACACACGCCAAATCATGATTCCGGAGACAAAAGCAGCAAGACCCATGAGAATGAATACGCCGATACCAAGTCCGTACCCCGTGTTCGCGAAGACGTAAGGCGTCTGACCCCAGCCTAATATATCTGTTGTGATTAGGTAGAAGACCGAACCCCAGCCAGCGTTGCGCAAGGCCCTGGCAGCTTGTCGCCACTCGGCGTCTAAGTCTCCCATATGCGACGAGGGCGCGATCGGGCCAATGGAAGTATCATTTTCAGGCACGACCTTGGGGGTTTTCTTCTCCGAATCGTAGGCGGGCGAAGAGTTGGTAATCGGCAGAGTGCCACGCAACTTCGCGTCTTCATATGCGTTGGTTGTGAAGTAATTCTTGATGACTCCCAAAAACCCCTGGCCAGAGGTCACAGACACGTAGCGGCGATTCTCTTCCTCTTCCAGCTCACGTTCGACATTGGCCCAATAGGTGTACTCTTCAAAGGTGACACTCGGATCCAGACGAGCTTGTAGACCCCATTCCCGTTGACGAATGCCCGGGTGAACGCCTTTCTCCTGGTATGCGAGGATTTCTTCAGGTGAAGCGCCTTCCTCACGGACCTGCTCCGTTGGGGCAGTTATTCCCAGTGGACCTGGGAGGACGGACATCGTTCAATCCAGTGAATGTGGGAAAAGAGAAGACGGGGAGAATATATTCAGAGGGAATGGTTAACCCTCGGTAGACTCCTCTGAGATTAAATGGAAATCAGGAAGAGTGAGGATCAGGGGGTGGAGGGTATCTGAGACATACCATGGCAGGGGCAGGATGTAACCATCTATCGTCCGGCCACAAATCGTTTTAACCGGAGCCACGGCCAACGTCGGATGGCGCGAAATAACGGCAAAGGGCGGGGTCATGGCAAGTTGTGTCTCGCTCGGGAGTCGTTGAACGTGTAAAACTCAAAACTGGCCATGCTTGACATGGTCGGCTTTGGATAAGCAGCTAACTGCGGCGAACCAGCGATTCAGTGCAACCTCGTAACTTCCCCCAATCTCACACCTGGAAGCCCGGCAAAGGCCTCCAAGGTTGGCAAAGCTTGAAAAAGCTTGGAGACCTTGGTGGATACTTTGGTGGATACCTTCCAAGGGTATCCCGGAGTCCGATAGGAAATGCGGATGTGGAACTGGACCCGAGTCTTTGAACTTTGATCTCCTCAATTCGTGTGGTAAGGTCTGATCGCATTTTTCCCAATTCACATGCCCTGACGGTCTCCTCGGCCAGCTATCAGACTACGTAGGATCCTAGATGTGATTGGTCAGGCATGGTGTGAATAAAGAGTCTCGTTTGGAGCTATGAGGCCTTGCTCCAGATCATGAGATTGTACGGGAGGCCCATGCTCTCAAAGCGAAGTCAAGGTTACATCCGCAATAAATGACAATGAAATCAATCGTACTTCTGTCCGCCTGATAGGCCCCGGCCACTCAGCGATAGCGTCCCCTGTTCTCCTGCAGCGGTCTCCGTCGGGGGCGTCCCCCACTGTCTTCCATCCCCCAACATCACCGGCCCCATGGTCAAGATATTGAACACTCTCCGTTCATTGGTCTGAGATCCCCCGTAGTATCAATGTGGCGATAACATATTGTGGAGTGTTAAGCTGATCTTTGCTTTTCTGTCAGTATCTGTGCCCTTCCCTTGGCTGGTTAACCTAGCAGTTGGCGCCCCCATTGCGCTCCCGTAAGCTACCTGATCAGTTAATTGTTCAAGTGGGTCATGTGAGCTAAAC
This sequence comes from Penicillium sp. PF1803, assembly GCA_023626575.1. Taxonomy (NCBI): domain Eukaryota; kingdom Fungi; phylum Ascomycota; class Eurotiomycetes; order Eurotiales; family Aspergillaceae; genus Penicillium; species Penicillium sp. PF1803. The sequence continues at coordinate 44,447 of JAMAGZ010000164.1, forward strand.
CTTTATGGACCTTAGCTCTCTGTAATACCTACGTTTTGAAAAGACTACTTCCTAGTAAGCACTAATAAATTCAGGCGTTTTCAAATGTATAGAATATAGTCCGGTATCGAAGTGGGACGCCCCACATGAACAATTATCTGAGAGGGTACTGTAGTTTTCTGGCTTTTCCTCGTGGATATCAGAGGCACACATACTGTAGATATCTCATCCTTAAATCAAAAGTGTTAGATTATTCTATCTCGTCTTCACCTTTTCTTCATATCTCTTTACTTTCATTCACCCTCTACTCCCTACATTGTATAGTTTGGTGGTTAACTCGTATCCTCGCAGTTACGCAAAACAAATCAGCTATGTGTAAGTCTTTGCTTTCTCTATGCCTATGCAAAATAAGGTGATCCTGGCAGTGGAATTGACCCCTGAGGCCTCATCAACGCCCGCCATGCAATTAGCTCCTAGGCAATTAATTTTTAGGCAGTCACAAGTTACAACTTTACAAGACAGTATTAACTAGCTCTTCTCAGTTTAGGTCAGCCTGGCCCTTTACCTATGCTTATAACCCTCCCGTCGGAGGTCCGTCCCCAGTAGCCCGTCCCAAGTAGCCCACAAACTTGCCTGAGCGAGCTGCGTGGAATGAAGCGGCACAGCAAGCAAAATACACCCAAACAGCCGAATCTACTATAAATTGCTCGTTCTCTGTCGTCACAATCGTCTAGTCAGCTTGTGCTACTACTATTGGAGTGGCCTCGATTTAACTCCGAGTCATTTCGAAAAAACATATTCCCTTATCATGCATGTCAAAGTTTCTTTAGCGGCAGGAGCTTGTCTTCTAGCATCAAACCTTGGAGCCAATGCCAAGCCTATCGCCAGGGCGAGTCCAGTGCAGAGCGTCAAGGCAACGACTTGGAAACCCGCGGTTTTCTCGTCTGCCAGCCCGAACAAAGTGAGCTCCAATGTTCTGGCGCTAACGAAGATCAAGACCTCTAGAGGAAACAAGCGCTGTGCAGCCTGGAATCTCTTCGGCGGCAGTACTCGGCTTCAGTCCCTTGACATTGGAGAAGAGTTTGCGACTGAGATAGACATTTCGGGACAGAAGTTCCAGGTCATCGTCGATACTGGCTCCAGTGACACTTGGGTTGTTGAAAAAGGGTTCGAGTGTGTGTCTGTTTCTAATAGCAGTGACGTTGTAGGGGAGTCTGCATGTGCGTTTGGTCCCGCATACACATCCGGCTCCTCCTTCAAGCAAATACCCAACGAATTCTTCAACATCACCTATGGTGACGGGGAATTTTTGAATGGCGTTATGGGTACGAACCAAATCACTCTGGCAGGTATCGAGGTCACCCAGGAAATGGCTCTGGTGAACTATGCTGGGTGGACTGGTGATGGAGTTACATCTGGTCTGACTGGCCTTGCATTCCCCGCTCTGTATGAAACTTCCTAACTTCTGTGCCTTCGAACTGGCGGACTAATCCAACCCTTAGAACAAGCGCCTACTCAGACACCACAAAGAAAGAGATCCAGTACAATCCAATTTTCACCACCATGTACGAGGAGGGAAAGGTGTTCCCGCTTTTTAGCCTCGCCATCCTTCGTGATGTCTCTGGGCCTGCTGGATATCTGACCCTAGGAGGTCTTCCCCCGGTTGATTTTGTGCCCGAGTTCGCCAGTACGCCGATTTTGATCACTAGCATTCAAGGATATCCCTCTTCCTATGACTTCTACACCATCAATATCGATGGTCTCAAGTTGAATGGCAGGGAACTTACTGCTGCTGGAGGCTCTGGTATCCAATACATTGTAAGCAATCTCTTTCTAACTCATGGTGCTTCTGATTTGCCAAAAGGTTCCTTCGCTCACTTCTGCATGTATTCAGGTCGACTCTGGCACTACTCTTAACTACTATCCCACTGAATTTGCCAATCAAGTCAACGCGGCGTTCAACCCTCCAGCCGTCTACAGCAACTCCCAAGGTGCCTACGTTGTGGACTGCCATGCCAAACCCCCCCATCATGGTGTGACCATCAATGGCAAAACATTCTACATCAATCCCCTGGATATGATTCTAGATGCCGGAATGGACTCGAATGGTAATAAGATTTGCATCAGCGGAGTCGATGACGGGGGATCTAGTATGACGCAGGATGTCTTCATTCTTGGTGATACTTTCCAGAAAAATGTTGTGTCGATCTTCGATGTCGGGGCAGCAGAGATGAGATTTGCTGCGCGGGAATACTATAGGTCTAATGATAGCTATTAATATCTGCAAGAGTGCATGATTTCAAATAGCAATGAGCATCAGTTGATATGCATACGCTTCAAGAAATCAGCTTCAAGTCCAATATCCAAGTGAAAGTTCAGACCATGAATTCTATCCAATTATTATTATAGTATTAGAATTACTTCATACACGGATCTGTTAGGCCTAAGGCTCAATTTGCCGGCGGGGTGCCTGCGGGGCTGGGGCTACGGTGGTTTATAGCGGCCACCGACCCGATGAGTAATTTTAGACCGGCAGAATCCTGAAATTTTGTGAAGGGCTGAAGCAAGACTTAATTCAATCTAACTAGGCCAACATACTGTTTACAACAATCTTGAAGAAAGGAAAGAGAAAGGAAAGGGAATTAGTCTCGCCTTTTAAATACATCAGTCCCGTCTCTCGCAGAATCCTTTAGAATCCTTGCTGCCTAAGGAGATGAGAAGAATTAATGTCATCTCCGATGTGATCTTCACGATAGAATCCTTTAGAAC